>CM035443.1:133291352-133293852 GCA_020310875.1 Ceratopteris richardii | reverse complement strand
ATAAAAGTTTCATGTATTAAGAATTAAAGAATATGACTACAAAGTCTAGACTTTTCCTTATACTTCAATAGTTCCATTACCCCATCCTTATGATGCTCTTATATATATTCCTTTTTTTTATTTCCCATATGTTAAAAGGTGTTGGGAAGTACCAAGGAATTGTCTTGATATAACCTCCCTTCCTTCCAGGTCTATCATAATCTCAATGAAAAACCTTCCCAAAAGGGAATAGAAATCTTGAAATGTCTAATGGAACTAGGTTTACAAACATAATTAACAATAAATGGAAAACTTATGAAAAGAGTGTTGTGGAGCATCGTAACTCCAACTAGGGATATAGTTGCAAAAATAATGAAAATAGTGTTGATATATTTAGATAGTGATGTGTGTGAACACACTAGGATCGTAAGGGCACATTTTCCCCTCTTTAGGTGTTTTCCCTTGGCATATATGTATGCCTATAACACTAATGGGTCACTTATGGTTTTACATTCTCTTGGTAATACATTTAGTATTGTGTGTTGTGCTCCAAGCTTCGTATTCTTCCGTGTGATGTTAGCGTGCTTTTGCACGCCTAAAACTCCAACAGTTGGTATTAGAGCAAGTTGCTGCTTCTAGGGCATCATCGATAGCTCTTTGGTCATAGTCTTAGAATCACACAAGAATTACTGATCATACTTAGGGTGACTAGGAGTTCAAAATTTCTTTGCTTTGTGCTTTATGAATCGACATTTCAACTTATTTTGGCCTTCGAATGCACTATTGCAGTGCCTATATAGGCAATTTCATATTTTTGTCCCAAAGATACATACATGTTTGCGTTTTGCTAGTATAAGCACCTCAAAGTCTGCTAAAGGTTGAGTAGAACTTGACAAAGTAGTTCTACTCAACTTTTTGAGATACAATCATTTTTTTTTTTTTGCATCAAGGTATTTTATTCACTGACCATGACTAAAAGTAGTGATGTATTGCATATGTTGACTGTTGAGGATAAGATGGATGGTACCAGTTAACCATTATGGGCTTATATGATGCATCATGTATTGGTTACAAAAGGACTGTGGAATATTTTTTAGGGTCTTAAAGACATCCTATTAAAGCTATAAATATAGTTATTGAAGGTGATGCAGATGTCATTGAAGATGGTGATATTCTTCGAGTTCCTATTCGTTTTGCGGTTCGCGCTACACCTATTGTAGAGAAACGTTGTTGGAATGGCAGAGATGCTCAGGCACATGAATTCATAGCCTTGTCTATCAAAAACGCCATTATTCATTACATAATCTCTTGCAAAACAACAAAGAATGCTTAGGATACACTTACCACTTTATACTAGGCAAGGAATGAGGCTCCTATTTCTTACCTCCAAAATAGTTGGAGAGTGAGCACATGAATGAAGGAGACTCCATGGATAGTTTTTTTATGAAGATCAAAGATTTGAAGGAGCAATTGATTTCTACTTATGAAGTCTTGCCTGAGAGTTCACTTGTGTAGAATATTTTGAATGGTCTTTTAGATTCCTATGAGAGTTATGCTTCTATTCTTTGATTGATGATGCAAGGAAATCAAAATGCCTTAACATTTGAGGAGTTACTTTCTCGTCTATCGCAAGAACATTAGTCTAGACACAACATGTCGATTATGCACGTTGGAGATCAAGATTTCCTGGCTAGTTAGAAGGGCAAAGGTAAATTAAGATAATCTACTACTAAGCAAAAATCTACTAATTTTTTTTTTGCATAACAAAAGAAAGATGAAAGAGAAAAAAACAAAATAGAAAAACAAAAATTATTTTTCAAACATTATAAAGGAAAAGATCATATCATAAAGAGTTCTTTGAAATCGCTACAAAAGAGGAAAAGAAGAAGAGGCTAGAATGGTTGTTGTAGAGCCTCTACACCAAAAATAAAGTGGACTAACCTTGTGCACAATGAAGAATGGGCATTTACTACAGTTTGGAGTTATGCCCATCTTCACATTAACAATCTATGTCTCGAGTCCAGTACTTCGCCTACTCAAGGGAGGTTCCCCTTAGGGAAGTATACCCTTTGACATTCATGTGAGCAGGCACCAATGCAATAGACAACACGGTATTGTAGCCACTCACGAAGAAAGTTAATGACAAATGACAATAGTGAAGGATGAAACAACTCCTTACTTCGAACAAATGACTACAATGTAGGCAAAAGAATTGCTATAAAAGTTGATGCTATGTGCTAACATGTCAATCCAGAACTAAATAAAATCAATACAAGAGATTCTTCTAACACAATGAGCACAACTAAATGAAGACTTGCACTGGTCAGTACAAAGATATGAAGACTGGCTCTAAGGGAAAGAGCACACAAATATTACTCACTCACACTCAATGAAAAAACCAAGCCACTTCTTCACAATCTAATGCTATTAGCCCTCCACTCGGAAGCCCACGCTCTGTATCCTCCCCACAGAGTGACTTCCTACAGTAGGCTTGTAGCCACAAAGTGGTAAGAAATCACCA
>CM035443.1:133241352-133286352 GCA_020310875.1 Ceratopteris richardii | reverse complement strand
CTCTTCAATTTTTGACCTGTAATTCTTTCTACATATGCATGATAGCGTTTAAATGTATTGAACACTTCTGACTTGTCTTTGATCACATAGATTGTAATCCATCTGGTAGCATCATCAACATATATGACATAATATCTTGAGCCATTTATACTGAAATCCCTTGAAGGACCCCACACATCTGTATGTACCAATTCAAGTCTTTCTAAATCCATAAAACCATGCTTATTGTATGATTGCTTATGAGCCTTACCTAACTGTCATGCTTCATATCTGTATGTCATGTGTTGGCCTGTAACATTAGGTAATCCAAGCACTGAACCATTGTTTATCATATCTTTGATACCTCTTTCATTAAAATCTCCAAATCGTTTATGCCAAAGATCCAATTCAGATATCTTTTGCTCTCCATATGTAAACATAGCATGTCCAACATTACCTTCTATCTTTAATGTGAAGAGCCTTCCTTCCTTCTTTCCTGTAACAACCTGTTTATACCCTTGACTAGGGTCTTCAACATAAACTCCATCATTAGAGAACCTTACCTCATATCCTTTTTCCACAATTTGTCCTACACTGATCAAATTCTTTGGAATTGTAGGAACATACAGAACCTTACTCAAGAGAGTGCTTCCATCCTTGACCTTTCACATTGACACCAATGGAAGCACATATTTCCTTTGGTCTTCTTTGAGATAAGAGTAAATGTTAGAAGTTATCAAAGATACCTTGATTTACTTTCATGTCTTATGTCACTTAACACACTAGTTGCTAGAATATAAGATACTAGAATAGCGTCAATTTGGCTATTCATAAAGACCAAACTTTAATGTTAATTGATACGATTATCTAAAGCTTTTGAAACAAATGAACCTAAGTTTGGAGAAAAGAAAAATAAAATTAACATGGAGGAAATGAACGTACTATTCATCAATATGAAAATATGGATTAGTATAATATTTCTACTCACCTCAAAGAGGAACTCTTACTCATTCCGTAACTCTTTAATTCCAAAGTAAGATGAATAGGCTAGCTAGGGCTAGCTTAGGCTATGGTGTGCTTCCAAAATACTAAACATAGATAATGGTGTTTGATACATTTGAGGAATGGCCATTGGATTAGACACATGACGTTAATAGTCCTTTAAACTTGAATATAAGGTGAAATGAATAAATTCAGGACCTAACTACTGATAAGGTGAAATTTAGATTCTAGCTTCTAATTAACCAATGAACTTGAAATTTTATGCTATGGCTTATGACGGTTTAAAATTGTGTATTCCCTCATAAGCAATCCAGTCAAATAATTGCAGTAAGTTACCGAAATTCACGATATGAGTCATAAAAAAGTTTTATACGTATCTATTTAGATCAGATATGAATATATCCCAAATCTATAAGATATCCAACATTACCTATTCTTAAGAAACCCTTTTGTTTGAAATCATTTTAAGGATGGGCCCTAGTTTGGGCTGTCATGTTAGATTGAAATTCCTCTTTGAGAAGAGTTGTTGAACTCTTTTGTGTGACGGAATGGTGAAATTAATAAGTTTTAATATGTTGACAATTGACAAGCTCAAAAAAAGAGATATGGAACCCTTTCACAACATACTTTAAGCAGCGATATTTTTTCAACAGTGTGATTGCGAGTACTTGAACACTAGTAAGAATGTTTTGCTAGGTAATCGAATGGACGGGAAGCGAAGCTTACAATCCAAGGAAGAGGTAGATATACAGCTTACTTTTATGACCCCGCGAGAGAGACCTTTCGGTTGCGAGAAGACGTGTGTGATTTTGCAACAACAACAATCAGTCATCCTTCTGCCGGAATGCCATGGCTTTCTTAGAAATGGAAAAAGAAAAAGCAAAAGCGCGACGAAAATCTGAATCTAGGTTATAGGCGTGTCCTCGAGCCACTGCTCGGAGAAAAACAACAACAAAAGCAATATCTGCTCTGAGCTGTTTGTGTGCCCTTGCGGCCGTCCATCAGCCTCCTGGAAATACTGTAGCAGATTGCCAAGCTTCCTTTGAAGTGTTAAAACCAAAAGCAAGATGTGCGTCTGAGTTCTATCTGTCTTGTCATGGCATTGCTTGCTTAGAATCTGCGCTATGAAAATCATCACCGTCTTTCTAACCATTTCGAAGATGCGTCTTCATGGGCGACTTTACCATACCTGATCTGCAAAACTGTTCTAGCTTCTATATAAATCCTTTGCCGCTGCGTCTCTCTCTCTCTCTCATCAAACCGCCCACCACTATCCATTCTGTCAGAATCATGTCCACTCCCATTGTGATCTTGTAGCTTACAGTCGTGGCAGAAAAACGTTATCAAGAATAAAAGTTAAAGGAATTGACAGAAGGATATTCTCCCGATTTCCATCATCAATTTTGGCTGTCAGATTTCTCTCGCATAATCTTGTCAGATTTCGCGAGTCTGGTTTCGAATTCAAGTATTCATAATCCTACCAGCGGATGCCAAATGCTTTTTCGTCGAAGCTTCCATCAAACATTTTGCATCGCCACTGGCAAGCTATCATTCAAATAACGTCAGCGTTATCTATAATGAGATTTGACGGTGATCATAAAGAGCGCCAGTAATCGTTATCGGCGTAATAAAGACAAATATTTGATGATGATGACATAATGAGATTTGACGGTGATCATAAAGAGCGCCAGTAATCGTTATCGGCGTAATAGAGAGAAATAATTGATGATGATGATAGTGTTAACGACATGAAGAACGTGAAGGACAAAAATAATTTTATTAATGACAGCAAGAGAGAATGTCCACGTCCCGTAGGGTAGTTGATTGAGCTTTGACCTCTTGAGGTGGAGGTCTAGGGTTCAAGCCCCGACTTGGACATGTATTTCTTTTGTAATAAAGCAAGTCTATGATGTAAGGGTCCAACCGGTTCAGGCAGATCTTAAATCAGACACCCTTTGGGCACTCATGTGTATGGCCAAAGATCTCGAGACTAGACTTAAGTTTAAGTTCATGTGCTTTCTTAAACAAGTGATCCAAATAGCCTAGTGGTTAAGTTTCAAGGTTGTGAAGGTGGAGGTCTTGGTTCAAGCCCCATAGGGAGCATGGGGTGAGTGTTCCGCCAAAGGAGCTCTAGAGTCTTTTGACTCAAGTTAATGTGAGTTAACTTGAGTCTAGTGAGACTTAACTCGAGTGGCGAGTACACCACTAGTGTGTTAATGTGAGTTGACTTGAGTCTAGTGAGACTGAACTCGAGTCGCGAGTACACCAACCACTAGTGGACTGTAGTGGAAGGTGCTAAAGTAGTGGTCCAAATCACTCCAACCACTAGTAGGCTCTAGTGGAGGATATGAAAGGAGTGGAGGAGATTGCAAATGCACTTGTGGAATCTAGTTACATTTGTGGTCCTCATTGATTGGAGTAGCTATATATATAGGCATAAGTCGGGAGGAGAGTCATCTCTCTAGCCCGTGGTGGTCGTAATTCTTAGTTTCTTGCATTAATTTCTTGACTAATTTAAGCACCAAGTTCCAAGTGTAACTTTGCAAATTCAAGTCTTTGACTGAAATCAATGCATAAGAATTGCATTCCCAGTAAGGATTCATAAAGATTGAATATAGGCATGAACTTAGTCTCAAGTGAAGCATTAGTTGAATAAAAAAAAAAACTCATGAATAGAACCTGATTAGTGAGTCGAGACACTAAGGTTGGATACCACACTAGTATCTATGTGGTTGGATTATATTTTAGATTCCCTCTAAATGTTTTTGAGAATCCGGTCTCTTTCTCCTAAAGATAGAAAAAGTAAATGCTTCAATATCTTGTTGAAATAGATCATTAAGAAGTTAAATTCTTAGGTCATCAAGTATTTGACTCATAGCAAGTTTATATCTTAGAAGTTTGAATTAGTTATTCAAATTTTTAGTTATTTCCTTCCGCTAGCGCTTTCCAAATCTTTTGGAATTGACTCAGATATGGTGTTTGATTTCTTTCGCAAAAGTCAAGGGTTACCTGATTAGAACTAGATAACTAAATTAAACATCCTAGATAGATGTTCTGTACAAGATCTTATTCAACCTTCAAAAGATAACAAGTTCAAGATTGACTTAAACATTTGGGTTTGCTTCTAGTTACTAGCATTACTTTCATGACTTTCTAGAGTCCAAAATACTCTAGAATAGAGAAATTAGGAATTCCTCATCAACTTGACAATTGCAAAGAACTGAAAAATCAAGATTTTGAGTAAAGTCCTCAGTTGGATAATTTTCATTTTGAATTTGACTTGGTCAAGATATAGTAAGGTTGAACCACAACGGATGGAAAACTTTCTTCTACAGTTTACATAGGATTTTTTAAGCCTATTAGGACAGAGTAGTCCTCCAATCGGGTGGAAGAAGAATCAAGTAAGTGTTGGATGGGAGTAAACCATTTTACAAACATCCAATTGAGATGTTTGAATCAATCAAATTTCAATTTTTCCAAATCAATATCAAGTGAATCAAGAGTTCTCAAAGTCTTGATTCGGATAAGAATCCCATCTTAGTTACTAAGTCCATGCACCAGTCATGCTTAGAAATGGATTAGTAATTGGAATCCATTGATTTGATATGTTTTTGCCTAGATCGCACATCGAGAAATAATGAAGTGGCTACAGATATTTTTCGATCCATCCTTATAATTCATTCATTACATTGTACTTTGACCATTTTCTCAAAGTGCAAAGCCACACAATGTTTTGAATCATTTAGGCAGGGATCCCACCACAAAGATGAGACATGTTCTTCTAGTCTTAGAACATGACCATGTTCTTCTAGATTAAGAACATGAGGCTTGGGGGTTGCCTATATTTATTATATATATCTTTATTTTCGAGGACAGAAATCTTTCCCAATGGGCGAAGAATGTAATAAAGTAATTCTATAATTTAAGGGTTCGACCTATTCACACACATCTGAGACCGGACACTGTTTGGTCACTCATGTGTATGGCCAAAGATCTCAAGACTAGACTCAAGTATAAGTTCATGTGCTCTCTTAAAAAAGTGATCCAATGAGCCTAGTGGTTATGTCTCAACGTTGTGAAGGAGGAGGTGTTGGGTTCAACCCCCATGGGGAGCATTGGGAGAGTGTTTTGCCCAAGGAGCTCTAGAGCCTTCTAGCTCAAGTTAACGTGAGTTAACTTGAGTCTAGTGAGACTTGAATGGAGTAGCGAGTACATCAACCACTAGTGGACTCTAGTGGAATGTGCTAAATCAATGGTGCAAATGACCGTAACCACTAGTAGA
The DNA here is from genome assembly GCA_020310875.1 of Ceratopteris richardii. Lineage (NCBI taxonomy): Eukaryota > Viridiplantae > Streptophyta > Polypodiopsida > Polypodiales > Pteridaceae > Ceratopteris > Ceratopteris richardii. The sequence continues at coordinate 133,281,089 of CM035443.1, read as the reverse complement.
ATCAAATGGAAGATATAAAAGGATTGGACGAGATTGCAAATGCACTTTTGGACTCTAGTTACATTTGTGGTCCTTGTTGATTCAAGCAGCTCTATATACAGGCATAAGATTTGGAGGAGAGTCATCTCTATAGCACGTGGTGATCGTAATTCTTAGTTTCTTGTAGCTTCGGCCACTTAAAGTTCTTGTAATGTTGTAATCTTGTCTAACCCTTTCTTTGTGAGATAAGGGGGCGTGCCGAGGGTACTATGCTCATTTACTTGTACATTTTCACTTTCTAACTTAAAGTTCCTCGGAGTAGGCTTTGAGTGAACCTCCATTAAAAAAAAACAAGAGGAGAGAATACATTAAATAATGACAAGTGTTGCTTGCTAGGAGAATATAATATTTATTATAGTCTACATAGAACATGTTTATGATGGCCATTGGCCTTTCAAATTGACACTATTGGAGCCACGTCCTTCCTTTGTTCTTCTTTGAGATAAAAGTAAATGTACTTTGGTGTCATTTGAGATACCTAAATGTACTTTGGTGTCATTTGTCACTTAACACACTAGGTGCTAGAATATACGCTACTAGAATAGCTTCTTTTGGACTATTCATAAAGGTCAAACTTCAATGTTAATTGCTACGATTATCTAAAGCTTTGAAACAAATGAACCTAAGTTTTGAGAAAAAAAATTAACAAGGAGGTAATCAACGTACTAGTCATTTGAAAATATGGATGAGTATAATTTTTGCACCCACCTCAAAGCGGAACTCGTACTCATCTCCTAATGCTTCATTCGAAAGTAAGATGAACACGCTAGCTAGGGCTAGCTTACACTATGTTGTGCTTCCACAATGCTAAACATAGATAATGGTCTTTGATACATTTGACGAATGACCATTGGAGTAGACAGATGACGTGAGTAGTCCTTTAAACTTGAATATGAGATGAGTTGAATAAATTCAGGATCTAAGTACTTATAAGGCGAAATTTACATTCTAGCTTTTAATTAACTAATGAACTTGAATTTTTATGCTATGGGGTTTGATGGTTTAAAATTGTGTACTACCTCATAAGCAGGACAATCAAATAAGTGTGGTGGGTGACCGGAATTCAGGATATGAAGCATCAATGACGTTTGTAAGTATATATTTAGATCAGATATGAAAGTGTTTGTTTAAAATCATTTTAAGGATGGGACCTTGTTTGGGCTGTCATGTTAGATTAAACTTTTTCTATGAAAAGAGTCTTAGAATTCTTTTGTGTGATTGAATGGTGAAATTGATGAGTTATAATCTGTAGAGAATTGACAAGCTCAGAAAAGAGATATGGCATCCTTTCACAACATACTTTAAGCAGCCATTATTTTTTCACATAGTGTGATTGCGAGTACCTGAATAATATTAAAAATATTATACTCAGATTTTGTTTAAAGGGCGTGAGTGACATACTAGGTAATTGAATGGAGGGGAAGTGACGCTTACACTCCAAGGGCGAGGTACAAGTTCAATCCTCGCCATTACTTTTACGTCCGCCCCGAGAGAGACCTTTCGGTTGCAAGAAGACGTGCGTGACTTTGCTGCCACAACTATCAGCCTCCTGCCAGAATGCCATAGCTTTCTTAGAAATGGAGAAAGAAGAAGCAAAATTGAGAGGAAAATCTGAATCTACGTTGTATGCGTGTCCTCCAGCCACTTCTCGGAGAAAAACAACAACAAAAGCAATATCTGATCTGAGTTGTTTGTGTTGTTTGTGTGCCCTCGGCCTCGTGGCAATACTATAGCTGATTACGAAGCTTCCTTTGAAGTGTTGAAAGCAAAAGCAAGAGCTGCGTCTTTCTAACCATTTCGAATACGAGTTTTCGTGGGCGACTTTACGATACCTAATCTGCAACACTGTTCTAGCTTCTATATACATCCTCTCTCTCTCTCTTTCTCTCTCTCTCCAGTAACCTCTTTTGTCAATTAACATCAGTCTAGCAATCTGTACCATCTTCAATGCCTAAGGCAAGAGCTTCATCTATATATGTACTCTCCTTTTGATAATGAGCAAGGCACACATTAGACTCTTGTCTGTGCGTATATCCAGTTTTTCTTTTCCTCTGTCTTCGATTGGCCATAGCCATAGCTTGTTTGCTGCATTTTTTCTTCTACAAGTGGTATCAGAGCTATACAAGCTTTGAAGCTTGTTTCATAGTCAGTACAATTTTTCAACAAGGTAGAAAATTAATATCATTGTTCATGTCCTCCATATTTAGAGGCAATACAACAAATACGTTCTAAGGAATGCTCGAATTCAAGCGAAGACTTGAGTTCAACAACCCAAGGGCAAATGATTTTATTCAAAGAATTACATTGAATTGCACATCTTCCTCTTTTCTTTGTGAGAAACAAATCACAGATCATAATTAAAACAAGGGATATCTCTTCAGCTTAAGAATTGTGCGTTCATTGATGATACACCAAAAATCCTCTTCTTCTTAAACACAGAGTTGCATTCATCGCCTCGTTCTTGCAAGCCGCATCCATGGCGAATTGCATAGGCAGCTTGCATAAGCTCTTCTGAACCTGGTTCATTACATGAAGCTTTATTGGTGAATCTCCATACACCTTTGCGCATTAAGAAGCCTTTCATTTTCATTTGCCATGTGTCAAAATTTATACCTACAAATTTATCTATGTCTTTTAAAGCCATTATGTTGGATGGTCTTCTTGAGTATTACTTAGTAATGTCTAATCCTGTTATGATGAAAAAAAATATTTATAAAATGAGCTGGCTCAAACCTAGATGTCTAGGAATAATCATAGAGCACTAAAGGCTTTGAGAGTGCAGTTTGTAAATAAACCAAAAAACTTGACCGTCTAAAACCATTGGGGTTGCGTCACCAAAACTCAACTATGAACAAAGCCCTCGTCATTCACTTGTGTCTTGAGAAAAGAACTAGATATATATATTTATTTCAAAAAAAATGTTTGCAGAGCCTCATTTTTGAAATAGTAAAGCTTATGAAGTCCATTCAGTTACATGTAATTCGGATTGACATACGCCAACCTAATACAATTTTCGACATATTCAAAGCAAAGCAAACTACCCCCTAGTAACCTAGTATGGAAAATCCTAATCACCATATGCATACAAACGCAATGGAACATAACAAGTCAATGTCATATACACTTCCACACAAAACTCAATGAAGTTCACACTCACCCAATGTGGTCGATCAAATCTTAAGTGGTAAATCAAACTCAATGTGGTAACACAAACCCAATGAGGTAGCCTAATATGGCACATTAAAAATGTCCAATGTGACATGCCCAATGTGGCAACCAACTATGTACAACAAGTGTTTTCTATTGCTTGGGAAAAGGAGGGGGGATTGTAACTTCTTTTGTCAATTACCATCAGTCTAGTTGTGAGATCTATAATATTAGATAACTAACTTACACATTTAGACCCTTTTTGTCCGAGCTCTTCAGTAGCCATGTGCACCGCCTAAGGCAAGAGCTTCATCTATATATGTACTCTCCTTTTGATAATGAACAACGCACACATTAAACTCTTATATGTGCTATACCCCCCCCCCCCCCCCCCCCCCCCCCCCAAAAGTGGTGCCGACTCTTCGTTTCATTTCTAAAACCAAGTGACACTGGATGACTCCGCACCTCAGCCCTCGCAAGTGCGATCCATTGACAAAATCATCAGCGTCGCTCTCACCATTTTAAGGATGATTCCTAGTGGGTGACCGGTTGGTATCACATCCGCTACAGTATGCAAAATCATGTGCTTTTATGTGGATCTCTCTCTTAGGATTTCATAATCAGAACATTATCCGCAATTTTGCGATCTTCATGGATCTCTCTCTCTCTCTCTCTCTCTCTCTCTCTCTCTCTCTCTCTCTCTCTCTCTCTCTCTCTCTCATATCCAACCGCCCACCACTATACATTCTCTCAATCATCTCCACTCACGTTGTGATCTTGTAGCTTACAGTCGTGTGGCGAAATACGTTATCAAGAATGAAACTAAAAGGATTTGACAGACGGACATTATCCCCCTTTTCATCATCAGTTTCGCCTGTCAGATTTCTCTCGCATAATCTTGTGCTTGTACTTGTTTCGCGAGTCTGGTTGCCAATTCAAGTATTCATAATCCTACCAGCGGATGCCAAATGCTTTTTCGTGAAAGCTTCCATTAATCATTTTGCATCGCCGCTGTCAATCTATCATTCAAGAAACTCCAGCATTATCTACAATTGAATTTGACGGTAATGTTAAAAGAGCGCCACTAATCGTGCTCGCTTTTGTGTCCTTTTCCCATCAGGTCTCGGTGTAATAAAGAGAAATAATTGATGACGATGATGATAGTATGAACGACATGAACAACATCAAATTCTTACAGTTGGCGATTCTTTTATCAACAAGGAACAAGGTTAGCACTACTCCCTTCAGTTGTTCTTTTCCTTTATGTAATAAAAGTCCGGGAGAGTAGGCTAAGGCCGAAATTTCTTTTATTTACAGATATGAACAACATCAACTACTACAATAATTTTATTAACGACAAGGACAAGAGAGAATACATTAAATGATGACATTCCTCGCTTGATTGTAGCTTGATTGGCGGAACCATTTATCGTCAAGGACAAAAGACCCTTGATGATGAGGACGATGATGTTAATGACGATACTATTGAGAAAAATATGAACAGTCATCTCTTGATTTTAGGTTGATTGGTAGAGGCATTGTTCTATTTCTTTTTTCAATTTTATTTTGAATTTCAAAATCAACCACATTTTTAATTACTTAAAAATTAGGATAATTTTATTCTTCTTATTGTTTTCATTATAATTTATTCTTTCTGTAACGAAATTAGAAACAACCGATGGAAAATAAACAGGGAATGTAAATTAATGAGTGCACTAACATTAGTCTATTCGTGAAAAAAATATATACATTGTGCATGGAGGGAAGGATATACAAAGGAATAATGTCAAGTACTGTGCATACGTATATATGAACAAAGATATTTAAACGGACACATTTTCTTCATCAAAACTTTGGTAGCCTATGTTAACACTTACCCATGCCCATACAAGTCATGTATGGACACATAAATCTATTTGAGTCACTTAAAGAAAACCTGAAACTTCAGAACCTTGATCCATTGATGGTAGTCTTCTGACACATACACTATGCTTCATTTTATTTTGATATTCGTCTTCTTCGATTTCCCTTCCCATCGATCATCTAGTCCTTTTTATTTTACTTTTCTCATCCTTATCACCTTTGTCTTTTCCCTACTGACTTATTCGCACTTCCATTTTTTGACCAAATGCCTCATGATAACAAAGACAAAGGCATAAAAATATGTGTGTACCTGCGTGCATCCTGTTCTATGGAATGAAAGAGAATAAATAAAGTTGAAGGGTGATCACAGACACAAAGACTGGCAACCAGACAACTGATACATCTAATATTATATTTATAAGCACGTTGGCAGAAGAAATGATAATACATTATAACTATAATATGAGACATTGCATGTATGAGTTGGACGTTTTCTACTTAACATCTATAGTTTCCCTCCGGATTACTATGTTATAAAAGATGATGATAGTTGGCAGTTGAGCTACGAACGTTTCTGTGTCTCTTTCCCATCAGTTATGACCGTAATAAAAAGAAATAATTGTTGTTGATGATGTACTTTGATACCTTATGTTACTTAACACACTAGTTGCTAAAATATAGGGTACTAGAGTAGCTTCACTTGGACTATGCATAAAGAACAAACCTCAATGTTAACTGATGTGATTTTCTAAAGCTTTGAATCAAATAAACCAAATTTTTGAGAAAAAAATAAAATAAACATGGAGGAACTAAACGTACTATTCATTAAAATGAAAATATGGATGAGCATAATTTTTCTACTCACCTCAAGGAGGAACTCCTACTCATCTTCTAACTCTTCAATTCGAAAGTAAGATGAATAGGCTAACTAGGGCTGGCTTACGCTATGGTGTGCTTCCACAATACTAAACATAAATAATGGTATTTGACACATTTGAGGCATGGCCATCAGACTAGAAACATGACGTCAGTAGTCCTTTAAGCTTGAATATAAGATGAGTTGAATAAACTCAAGATCTAAGAACTTGTAAGGTGAAGTCCACATTCTAGCTTCTATTGAAAAAATTAACTTGAATTTTTATGCTATGGGTTTTGATGGTCAAAAATTCTGTATTACCTCATAAGCAATCCATTCAAATAAGTGTGGTAAGTGATCGAAATTCAGGATATGAATCATCAATGATATTATATTAGTATATATTTAGATCAGATATGAATATATCCAAATTCTATAAGATATGCTAGCATAGACTCCAAGGCAGAGGTACAACTTCTATGCGTGTATGCATGTATGCATTTTTATGTGCATGTGCATATGTTGCATGTGCAACTGCATATGTTGTGTGTATGCATTTTTATGTGCATGTGCATATGTTGCATGCATACATGTGCATATGTTGCATTTTTATGTGCGTTTATGTATATGTTGCATATGCATGTGCATATGTTGCATGTGAATGTCTGTATGTTGTATATGTTGCATTTATGTATATGCTGCATATGCATGTGCATATGTTGCATGTGCATGTGTGTATGTTGCATATGTTGAATATGCATGTGCATATGTTGCATATGCATGTGCATATGTTGCATATGCATGTGCATATGTTGCATATGCATGTGCATATGTTGCATATGCATGTGCATATGTTGCATATGCATGTGCATATGTTGCATATGCATGTGCATATGTTGCATATGCATGTGCATATGTTTCATTCATACATGTGGATATGTTGCATGTATGCATTTGCATATGCATATGTTGCATGTATGCATTTTTATGTGCATGTGCATATTTTGCATTTTTATGTGCATTTATGTACATGTTGCATATGCATGTGCATATGTTGCAGATGTTGCATATGCATGTGCATATGTTGCATGTGCATGTGTATATGTTGCATTTATGTATATGTTGAATATGCATGTGCATATATGTTGCATACTCGTGTGCATATATGTTGCATACTCATGTGCATATATGTTGCATATGTTGCATTTATTTATATGTTGCATATGCATGTGTATATGTTGCATATGGATGTGCATATGTTGCATACGTTGCATTCATACATGTGGATATGTTGCATGTATGCATTTGCATATGCATATGTTGCATGTATGCATTTATATGTGCATGTGCATATGTTGCATGTATGCATTTGCATGTGCATGTACATATGTTGCATATATGCATTAATGCACTCTCCATATGTTGCATGTATGCATTTGCATATGCATATGCATATTGGATGCATACATGTGCATATGTTGCATGCATACATGTGCATATGTTGCATGACTACATTTGTATTATGTATGCATGTGCATCTATTGCATTATGCATTTGCATATGTTGAATGTATGCATGTGCATTTTTCTATATTCAAAATATCCCTTCTATTTGTTTGTAGGTTCTAATGGACATGCCATAAGAGGTTTCATTAATTTGTGCATTGATACGCGCATTAGCTTTGATAGAGTTACTTCAAGAGTCAAGCCATAATCGTGATCATGTCATGCTACAAGCTTGGTTGCAGTTAAATGAATGTATGGCACGGTCAATGATAATGAATAATGTCATTAATCGAGGAAGGGTTCACGAACATAGGCAAGCATTGGCATACCCACGTCCTCATGGCTTTGTTAAAAGCTATCTTTTGAACGCTTATAGTAACAATATGTTCAAACATCACCTGAGGATTAACAAGGAAACCTTCCATTACTTGTGTGGAAAGCCTGGACCCTTTATGCAAAACTAGAAAACCACAAACTATTGTGACACTATACATTTACAAGATCAAGAAGCTATTGCATTAGATGGCTTACGGGCATAGGGGAGACTTTTGGATGCTCAAAGAGCAGATGTTGTGGTATTGTGCATGATTTTATTAAAGCTATTGTAGCATCTAGTCTTAGAGACACATACATTAGATGGCCTTCAACATCCCACTTCGCAATGTTAGCGAAAGAGTTTGAGGCAATAAGAGGAATACCTTATGTTGTGGGTGCAATAGATGGAAGCCATGTACCTATAATTGCTCCACATTAAAATCATGTTGATTACTTCAATCACAAAGGTTTTCACTCTATCGTGTTGCAAATAACAGTAGCTGCCAATTGCTCTTTTTGGAATTATGATGTAGGATGGGCAGGATCAATGCATGATTCCCTTAATTTCACAAGAAGCGAACTAGGACAGAGATGTGAAAGAGGTGAACTAGGTAAGTATTGCTAGGTTGGTGATTGTGCATATCCTTCTCGACCATACATATTAGTCCCAGTCAAAGGTTGTAAAGAAGGATTATCACGTCTTAGGTATCATTGGAATTTCATCCAATCAAGTACCAGGATGCGAGTTGAAAGAGCTTTTGGCATGTTGAAAGGAAGCTTTTGAATTTTATTAAAAATATGTGATATGGATCTACTTTATATGCCAGATCATGTTGCTGCATGTCTTGTACTCCATAATATTTGCATTTGTCATGGAGATGCTTTTGATATGTATTGGGTTTCAGAAGTAGAAGCAGAAGCAGAATTGGCAAGTCAGAATGGGAGATTAGAAGAGAATGAAAGAGTAGTATCCATGTCCTTGGCAAAACTGTGAGCAACAGATGGAATGGGATCAAAAGAAGCAATGGATCGTGGTCAATGCACTAATGAAGAAGCAATTGGTCTTGGGAGCAACTCAGAGCGACGAGACAGGATTGCAAGCATAATGTACAAAGAGCAAGCAAGAATGAATGTGCAAAAGCAGTTTGGAAATGAAGCTTTGGAGGAGATGGATACATCATCACCACCATCATCATCATCATAATGTTTTGTACCAATTACATTATGCTTCATTTTAATGCAATGTATTGTAACAAGATATGTTTGTTTATGTAATTGGTAAGGGTATTTGCTTTAATTGTTTGATCCTTTTTTATGTATTTGTAAAGATTTATGTAGAGAAAAAAGTCTTTGTTCCACCATCACTTGTGTTCACATAGGGCTGCGGCACAAAAATAACTTTTGCATAGTTCCGCCTTCATTTGTGAACACATGACCTGTGGAACTAAATGATTTTCTCATTGTTCCACCTGGAACACTACACTTTTGAGTGTTTGTACCGCTGGTTCTGTGTGAGCCGAACCTGAGTTGTTTGTGTGCCCTTGCGGCCCTCTATGAGCCTTCCCGAAATACCAAAGCAGATTGCCAAGCTTCTTTTAAGTGTTAAAACCAAAAGCAAGATCTCCGTCTGAGTTCTATCTGTCTGGTCATGGCATTGGTTGCGAAGAATCTGCGCTATGAAAATCATCACCGTGTGTTTAACCATTTCGAAGATGAGTCCTCGTGGGCGACTTTATTATGCTGTTCTAGCTTCTACATAATTTTTTTGCCGCTGCATCTCTCTCTCTCTCTCTCTCTCTCTCTCTCTCTCTCTCTCTCTCTCTCTCTCTCCGGCTCGTTGTTTCATTTACAACCGCAGGACTCCGCACTACAGCGGTCGCAAGTGCGATCCGATATCAAAATCATCAACGTCGCTCTCACCATTTTAAGGATTATTCCTAGTGGGTGACCGGCTGGTATCACATCCGCTACAGTACGCAAAATCATGTGCTTTTATGTGGGTCTCTCTCTAAGGATTTCATAATCACAACATTTTCCACAATTTTGCGATCATCATGGACCGCCCGCCCCTCTCTCTCTCTCTCTCTCTCTCTCTCTCTCTCTCTCTCTCTCTCTCTCTCTCTCTCTCTCTCTTTCGCGTATCATGCTGCTATCCATTCTCTCAATCATGTTGTGATCTTGCAGCTTACAGTCGTGGCAGAAATACGTTATCCAGAATGAAACTCAAAGGAATTGACAGACGGATATTATCCCGCTTCTCATCATCAATTCTGGCTCTCAGATTTCTCTCCCATAATCTTGTCTTTGTAGTTGTTTCGTGAAAGCTTCCATCAATCATTGTGCATCGCCACAGTCAAGCTATCATTGAAGAAACGTCAGCATTATCTACAATGAGAATCGACGGTGATTATAAAGAGCGCCACTAATCGTGCTCGTTTTTGTGTCCCTTTCCCATCACGTCTCGGCGTAATAAAGAGAAATAATTGATGATGATGATGATAGTTTTAACGACATGAACAACATCAACGACTAAAAAAATAATTCTACTGACGAGAACCACAACAGAGAACATATTAAATAATGACAATCTCCTCTTGATGGTTGATTGGCCGAACCATTTACCGTCAAGGAGAACAGACCCATGATGATGAGGACGATGATTCTAATGACGATAGTATTAACAAAAATATGAACAGTCATCTGTTGATTGTAGCTTGATTAGAAGAGCCAGTGCTCCTCAAGGTTTCCCAACCAAGTCCCTTAGGGTGCTATTGTATTTCTTTTTTCAATTCCATTTTGAATTTGAAAATCAACCATATTATTAATTGCTTAAAAATCCGGATTACTTTGTTCTTCTTATTGTTTTCATTATAATCTATTCTTTCTGTAAAGAAATTAGAAAAAACCGATAACATGGCATGTAAATTAATGAGTGCATTAACATTAGTCTATTCGTGACAATATATATATATATATATATATATATATATATATATATATATATATATATATATATATATATATACATACACTGAGCATGGATAGAAGGATATACACGAGGAATAATATCAAATATTGTGCATATGTATATATGAACACAGATATTTAAACCGACACATTTTTTCTACTGCAAAACTTTGGTAACCTATGTTAACATTTATCCATGTGAATATAAGTCATGAATGGACACATAAATCTCTTTCAGTCAGTTGAAGCAAACGTGGAACTTCAAAACTTTGATCCATTGATGCTAGTCTTCTGACACATACACTATGCTCATCTTTATTTTGATATTCCTCTTCTTAAACTTCCCTTCCCGTCGATCATCCATCCCTTTTTATGTTACCTTTTTCATCGTCATCACCTTTGTCTTTTCCCTATTTACTTATTGGCACCTCCCTTTTTGACCAAATGCCTCATAATAAGAGAGACAAAAGCATAAGGATATATGTGTACATGCGTGCATCCTGCTGTAATAAAGTGGATGGTGATCATAGACACAAACAGAGTGGCAAACTGACAACTGATATATCTATTATTATATTAATCAACATGAAAAATGAAATGATAATACCTTATAACTATAATACGAAACATTGCATGTGTGAGTTGGAAGTTTTCTATTTAACGTATATAGTTATCATCAGCAATACTATGTTATCTGAAAAGATGGGGATAATCCGATCAGCTCTTGCCATAATAAAGAGAAATAATTGATGATTATGATAATGTTAATGGCATGAAAAACATCAACGACTACATCCCAAGCCGCTTGGTTGGGTGGTTGGGCCTTTTGCCTCTTCAGGCAGGGGCGAGGGTTCAACCCCCACCGGCAACATGTAAGGGACATGTTAACATGGAAACCGTGTATTGTGGCTGATGTGCCACCGTTTATCTTGCTATGAGGTAGATGTGACTCCAGTCTAACTCAGCGATGCAAACCCCTGTTCTTGTGGGATAAGGGGGGTCCCATGGGTACTATGCCCTTCCTTGTACAGTTGCGATTTCAAAGTTAAAGCTTGGAGGAGTAGACCTTGGTTGAACCTCCATTTTTTAAAAAACATCAACGACTACATTAATTTCATTGATGACAACGATAACAGCGCCAATAAGTTAAATAATGATAATATTCTCTTTATCGTAGTTTGATTGGGGGAGTCATTCATCATCAAGAGAACAAAACCATGATTATGAGAAAGACGATGCTAATGATGACAGTATTGAAAAAAAAAAACTAATAGTTATCTCTTCATTGTAGCTTGATTGGTAGAGTAAGTGTTTATGAGGGAACGTATGTCCTTTTTCTTTTCAATCCCATTTTGAATGTGAAAATCAACCGCACCATTATTAGTATAATAGTGTTTATTATTATTTTCATCATGTTTTATTCTTTCTATAAAGAAACTAGAAAAACAAACGATGAAAAATAAGAATGATAAGTATGTTAATGAGTGCATGAACATTACTTTGTTCATGAAAATATTTATGGTGAACATAGATGGACGGATAAACAAAGAAACAAAAATGCGAAATAGTATGTATGTATAAATAAACATAGATGTTTAAATGGAGACATTTAAAGTGCATGAATGAACAAAGACATCTCTTTCCGTCACTTAAAGTTAATTGAAAGTTCAAAACTTGGATCCATTGCTGGTAGAGTTCTAACGCATACACTATGGTTTATTTTCGCTTAATACTCGTCTTACCCCATCTTCTTTAAATATTATTTCTGCTCTTCGTAAATTTCCCTTCCCATCATCCGAACTTCTTTACATTACTTTTCTCATCGGTATCATCTTTGCCTTTTTTCTATCAACGTCTTGCCGCCTCCCTTTTTTGACCAAATGGTTCATATTAAGAGAGAGATAAAAGAGTAGACATAAGTGTGTACATGTGCGCATACTATTGTATGAAATGAAAGAGAATAAATAAAGCTTATGTTGATCATGGAAACAAAAAGAGTGCGAATTTGAGAAGCAATAAGATTGTTATTATATAATAAATATCTAAACATAAGAATATCCTTAAAGCCACATGGTCCTCTCTTCATCAATCTCTACTCTCCATGGAAAGTACCCAACCGGGTGTGCACATTGTTCAAAATCAAGCCCCAAACTTAGGAGCATATGAACCATCTAAATCAATGCCTCTTGGTGCCTTATGAAGCAAGGCTCCAAGCATGACTATTCATGCTTTCAAGTTTAAATTTGAAATTTCTTATTACTTGCAATCAATCACCTATGGACCTTGAGTGTTATGAACCCTATTTTAAGGAAAAGAGCATCCTATCATTTAGGGAATCTTACCCAAATCATATACTATGTTGACATTTAAGACAAGTAACTATTTTCATTGTCCTCCACTTGATCCTAGTTCATATAGATGTTTGGGAGCCAACAAAGGAGAGCTCAAATGGATTACTTACTAGAAATGTTGTAACCTTCATTGATGATCGCATAAGGATGAGTTGGATTTATTCTATGAAGTATAAATAAGGCGTCCTTTATTACTTCAAGAAGCTCAAGGATATTGTGTAGAAGGAATGTGATAATTACATCAAATGCTTAAGGTCATATGGAGGGGGAGAATACTTCTCCCATGAGTTCACTGATTTCTTGGAGTCAAATGCCACCAAGATACAAATCACATGTAGTCACACAAAATAACAAAATGATGTAGTAAAAAGGAAGATTTGTTACATTGCAAGATGTTCTAGGGCAATGATGAAGACAATGGGAATGAAAAATCTCTATTGGGTTGATACAACTAGTGCCATGTACATCATGAACATAGGACCCATGAAGCTTGCTATAATAGAAAACTAGATAGGTCATACTTGATAGTGTTTGGTTGTACTTGTTATGTGAAGATACCAAGTGAACTAAGGAGAAAACTGGATGATAGATGAGAAATATGCATATTCATTGGGTATGTAGGTTACGAAAAGGGCTACATATGATACAAATCCACAATTAAGGAGTTAAAGGTATCAAGGGATGTCATATTTGATGAACTTTTACCTTAGCATTCTTGAAATCCAAACAAATGAAGATGCCGAAGGAAGGACTTCAAGAAGAAATGAAGAACGAAAAAGCATTGTGCTTAGTGGACAAAATGAATCTAGAAAACATCCATCATGGAGTGGAGATACCCCACATCAATTCAACTAAGTGATCCAAGCAACAAAGGCAAGGCAAGGAGCACAAAGTTTGAAGAAGATGAAGATTTATGGACAGAGCTCAATGTAGACCATCATGAAAATGGGAATAGCTCAAAAGTAAACATAATATATCCAAATCAATGGAAAGATGAAATAAGGTGTGATGGGTAAGGTATTGAGTTGAGAGGCTTACTTATGATTGATTCATGGCTAGAAACTTTCTATATATGAACAAAGTTATAGAAGAACCAAGAAGCTTTTAAGAAGAAAATATATGAACATAATGGGATGAGTCTATGCAGAAGGAAATAAAAGCTTTGGAGGATAATTACACTTGGACATTAGTGCCAAAGAAGAAAAACAAGAAGTTCATTGTGAACAAGTGTGTATATAAGGAAAGAAAGCATTCAACTAGTAACATTGCTTGGATTGTAGCTAAAGGCTTTGCTCATACTTATGGAGTGGAATAAAAAGATATATTTTGGCATGTGGCAAAGATGAATAACATCAAAACAACCATTGCAATTGAAGCTACCAATCATGGAAGATGTATCAACTAGATGTGAAGAACATGTTCCTAAATGGAGATCTGGAAGAGGTGGTATACATGGACCAACCATTGCAGTTTCAAGGAAAAATCAAAGGTGAGTATGTTTGCAGGTTAAAGAAGGCACTCTATGGTCTAATAAAAGCTGCAAGGGCATGTGATCAAAGGCTTGTAGAGTAGTTGATCAATTGTGGGAATACACAAAGCATTAATGATCCATCCCTATTCTACAATAGAGAAGGTAAATCATCTATCAGCTGCTTATGTGTACATGTGGATGACTTGATAATTACAGTTGACCATGAAGAAAGCATCGAGGACATTAATGCGATGCATGGAAAAGAATTCAAGATCTCATGCCTTAGAGATCTAAGATATTCTCTAGGTATTGAAGTCATATATAAGGATAAGGGCATCTCGCTCATGCAAAGAAAATACATCTTTGATATATTGAGAATATGTGGATTTACAAGTTGCAAACCATTGAGGAATCCAATGGAAGTTGAAATATTATTTTTTTCAACAAAAAGGAAGTTCCACCTTGGCATACTCTCCTGGACTTTAATTAAAAAAGAAAAAGATACAAGTGAATGGGACTAGTGTCCTTGGAACCACAAGCTCTGCCCCTACTTTGTGGGATTCGGGAAGTTGATATGAAATTGAATTCAAAAGAAGGTGATAAAGTTAAGGATGCAGCTCTTGTATAGATCTATAGTGGTCTGTTTGATTTATGCCACTATCACATGACCTGACTTAGGGTATATGGCTGGTATGTCATCTACATTCATGCACACATCTAGGGTTCCTAATTTACTTGTAGCTAAGAGAGTACCCAAATATGTGAAGGCTACTTCAAATGAAGGTCTTTTCTATCCTTGTGAAGAGGATTTGCAGGTGAAAGCATATACAAATGCTCATTGGGCTAGATCCTAAGATCGGAGGAGTACAAATGGATATGCAACGATGCTCGAAAAGAAGGTCATTTCATGGATGGCAAAGAAGCAAGATAGAATTGTCCTTTCTTCTGTAAAATGAGTACACCTTCTATCCTCTCCGCTGAATTTCTTCACTCATATCGGCGCCATTACTTTTATACCCCCGCGAGAGAAACCTTTCGGTTGCAGGAAGACGTGCGTGACTTTGCAGCCACAACAATCAGGAGGCCATCTGAATCTAGGTTATATGCGCGTCTCCTGGAAATACTAAAGCAGATTACCAAAGCTTCCTTTGACGTGTGAAAAGCAAAAGCAAGAATCTGTCTGTCTCGTCAATGTAGTCATGGCAGTGCTTGCGAAGAATCTGCGCTATGAAAATCATCACCGTCTTTCTAAGCATTTCTTTTTGTTGAGACAACAGGAAAAGAGAGTAAATTAAGTAATAAAAGTACAAAGTGCACAGGGAAGCAGTGATCCCATAAGGCAGAGGTTACAAGTTAAGGACCATGATGAATCTATCACTGGAGTAACAGTCCAGAAGTGCATCTCTCCATTTACAGGGAGAAAGGGACTTGATAATAACGCTTTGGTCCTGAGGGCCCTGTTTGATAGACAAAAGACTCTGCATACCAGAGAGATACAAAGCTTTTCTAAGGGAAAACATATAGTTCTTTTTGCCACTTTTGAAGAGGGCTTGGTTCCTACTAATCCAAATGTGCCATAGAATGTGGCCCCTCCATAAGTGCCAAAGAGCTAGATCTAATTTTTTACAACAACCGAGAATGATCTCCTCAATACCAAGTTGGGGAAGTTTTTTGAAGACCAGAATAGGATCCAACAGTTTCCAGAACTGTTTAGCATGCCAGCAATTACAAAAGAGATGGGTTAAATCCTCTTCCGTGCTGCACAGAGCACAGATACTACTATTAGTATTTACTCTCTTAGCCCTGATGCCAGTCCACAGCCCATTGTGAATAATCAGCCATTCCAAGTAGGAATGCTTGATATTATAGGGAAAAGCCCAAATAGCTTTGAACCTGTATCTCCATTGATTGGCAGACCATTTACACCCCCATCTGGAGTTTAATTTGTTAGCAATACTGAGAACAGAGCCTTTGTTGTGTTTGAAGCAAGTCCAAATATCTTTGGTTACTTCAGTGGGATGAAGGTTGAAGATCCTGCACTCTTCAATTTTCTTCTTCAGGAGATACTTCCTTTCTAGCAGGATCTGCAGACAACCAGGAGAAAAATGAGTCAGAGACAGAATATATTCATCAGATAACAACTCACCTGAGTTAAAAAACCAGGCCCAGTTTCTGACACCAAGTTTAAAACACTTGTGTTCTCTAATCTCGATCTCTTTGTTATTCCATAAAGCAATCCAACCTAACCAGGGAGACTCCTGAAGAAAAAAGTTAAGGTTAGTTGAATACTTAGAAATAGAAGAAAAACAGAGTTTAGCTTTCATCCAAGCGGACCAAAACCTGCAGGAAAGACTACTTCCAACAGGGACAAAGGGGGTAGGGGAGACAACAATATCCCAAAGATGATTGTTAGTCCAAGCCTTGTAATTTTTAATGTAAAACTTTTGAATGTTTCTTTTAAGCAGACAAGCCCAGATGTCATTAGAGCTTATGGATCTGTAAACCCATTTAGAAGCCAAGTTCTCAGCCATTTTCATAGGGCAAATTATACCCAGGCCACCTTCATGTTTAGGCAGACAACAGATTTTCCAAGCCACTTTAGGAATTTTGTGGTTCTGGTCATTGCCCCCCCATAAGAATCTTCTAGCCAGAGAGATAATCTGATTAAGTTGTTTCTTTGAAGGACTCCAGCAAGCCAGAAAATACACAATGGACGGAAGGAGATAATGCTTCAAGACAAAACATCTGTGAGAAAGGGAGGCAAAAACATTATACCACCTGAGCATTTTTGACCTGAATTTTTGAAGCACCCAATCCCATCTTTGCTGCATAGAGACATTAAAACCCATAGGAATACCCAAAAGTCTAAAAATCACACGATCTTGCAACATGCTACAGCCTATGTCAATAATACACTTGGGGGTGATATGATTAGAGGACCAAAAACCAGTTTTGGTATGATTGATGTGAGAACCACTGGCCAGACAGAAGGTTTTTAAACAGTCCAAGAAATTTTCAGCAAACCGAGGATCAGCAAGAGTACACATATTAGTATCATCAGCAAACATTTGAAGCCCAAGTTGGCAATTAGAGTTGGGGATGGGTATGCCTTTGATTTTTCCATTAGAAAGATCATTATTCACAAGCCACCCTAGGGCATCACTAGAAATGGCAAACAAAAGAGGGGCCAAAGGACAACCCTGCCTAATGGATCTAGCTATCTTAAAAGGGGGGGAAAGATGACCATTAAAAGCAACTCTGGACCAAGCATTCCCAAAGAGGGTACTAACATACTTAATAAATTTTTTTCCCAAACCAATATCATGAAGAGATTGGAGGATAAAGTCCCATTCAATTCTGTCATAGGCCTTGTCAAAGTCAACCTTAAAAAAATAGTAGTTGAGATCAGTTTCATTAGCAAGTTCAAAACCTTCCCACAAAGAAATAATAGCATCCAGAATGTATCTGCCTTTAATAAAACCTTTTTGCATGGGGAGAATGATAGAATTCATAATAGGACTAAGCCTTCTAGCAAGGGCTGAGGCAAAAATTTTATAGACAGAATTGAGACAAGAAATGGGTCTCCAATTATTGAGATCTTCCTTAGGTCCTCTTTTGTGGATGAGTCTAATAACACCCATATTCATGGAAGCAGACAAGGAACCTTTCCTAGTGGCCTCTTTCCAAATCTCCAGAAGGTAGGGAGTGATGAAGTCTTTTAGCTCTTTAAAAAGCTCATTAGGAATACCATCAATTCCAGGAGACTTACCACTTTTCATTTTAACAATGGCTTCTTTAACCTCACCAGCAGAGAGGGGCAAGTCCATAAGAGCAGCCAGTCCATGAGGGAGCGTTTTCACCCTGATAGAAGCTATATGGGCCCTGGCTCTCTGGATATCTTCCCCCCTCTTGGGAGGACTAGAGAAGACATTCTTAAAGAAAGAAGCAGTTTCATGTAAACAGTCTTCCATATCCACAGCGATGTCCCCATTACTTTTAGTAATTAGGGGAATGAAATCCTTACTTTTCTTTTGTTTGAGCATCTCATACATATGAATGTTAGGTCTGTCAAAATTCTTTTCCCAAAACTTTCTGGAGTTGGAAAGGGACCAGCTAGCATCCAGGTATTCCTCACAGCTGAGCTTATGCTATAATTCAATAAAATCCTTACAGGGGTGATTAGAATCATACACCTTGAGAGCTTCAAGGATTTTCTCTTTCCGGAGGGTTCTAGCCTTGATCACTTTGGCTTTATAAAAGGAAAAGATATTCTGAATATCTTTGACAGAATTATCCCAACTTTTGAAAGCTGGGATGTTTTGGGAGAAATGCCACGAAATGGCAGACTTAATTTGATTAATGAGCGAGGGAATTTTAAGAAGTCTAGAATCCAGGTGGGGCCATCCTGCTCTAAAAGGTTTGTGATTTCTCTTAAAGCACATACAAAGGGGAAAGTGATCAGACAGCAACAGAGAGTGATCAATATTAGCACTAGTTTCATAGAAGTTATTACTATAAGCAGAATTAACATAACACCTATCAAGTCTGGCACCAAGAGCATTAGAATTACTTTGATTGTTGTGCCAAGTGATTCCAGTGTGTTCAGAATAATCAATCAAATCAAGATGAAGACACAGGGAGTACCAAGCAGACTTTTCAGAGCCATAGATGCAATCACCTTTCATGTTAAGTCTGTCATTAATATTGGAAACCATATTAAAATCCCCAATGATGCAAACATTATTATGAAAAAGCTTTAATTCATCCCAGCAAGCAGTTCTAGTACTCCTGCAGTTAGAGGCATATATACTGACAAGACAAACATCAAACGGAACATCCAGAGAAACAGCAACCCATTGGAAAGAAGGACTTTTATAAACACTTTTGATGAGATGAGAAAATTTAGGGTTGACACCTATGGCAGAACCACCTTTGCCCTGGTTATGATCAGTAAAAAACCAAGTAAAGTGACTATCAATGATTTTCAGCCGGTGAACTAAATTATTGCCGCCAATCTTGAGTTCCTGAAGACAGATCACATCAGGGGGCTTAGAAAGATTTTTTTTCCAATTGCAGATGACTTTAGCTCTAACCGGATCAGTCAATCCTTTGCAGTTAAGAGAAACAATGTTCAAAGAATCCATAAAAAGAGACAGAGAAAAAAAACCAAAGGAACTTAACATTTAGATGCTTTACTAGGTTGAAGATTAGAATTAGAAGTTCTAATCCCCTCCTTCCTCTTAGTTTTGCCTTGTAGCTTAACAACAATGTCGTTGACCTTATTCAGAGCAGTAGGGAGTTCAAGATCCACCTGCATCTCATTAGACATTTGAGACATTAATATATCATCAGTTTTGTTAATCTCATCCATTAAAATATCTTCGTCAAGATCTGAATACCTGGCGTTATGAACCTTTTTCTTACCTACTACCTTCCACTCATTAGTCTTACCATGATCTATAAAAGCTTGTTTATCTTTTGATTCCACCATATTAGCTTCTGAGGGGTGAATATTCGGGAGATTTTCCTTATTTGAGTCGTCTGGCTCATAGTCCCTGTATGATTCATCTGTATCCAAGAATGAGGAATCAGCAGCATCTAAAAGAACACTGAAAGGATTATTAATTTTCCCTGTTTTTTTCTTTGGGACTTTAGGGTTGGGCTTCTTGGTGTTCGCAGCAGAATGACCATTCCCATTGGATTTATTGATGGAAACCCCACGAACATCTGGAACAGGAGCCGCTGGAGCATTAGCAGAGCCCGAAGGGATGTTGTTGAGCAAAGGACAATCTTTAATGAGATGACCCTGTTTAAAGCACTTGAAACAAGCATTAGGAAGATTCCTATATATAATTTGCTGTTCATGAAGAAAGAGACCATCACAATCCTTGATACGAATAGACTGTTTAATAGGCTTTGATACATCTATTTCTATCATTAGCTGAGGGTCCCATTTAGGATTTATTCCACCAGCCCTGGATTTCTGACCAAGAACTTTACCAAGCATAGCTCCTAGTTTATTCAGCCAGGGATAGAAATCAACAGGAAGATCAGGAAAATCCACCCAGATGGGAAGTTTAGTAGGCTTGGGGCCTTTAGGATTGAACCCCACATGCCACCTGAAGAAGGAAATAGGAACATTCTTAATAAGCCATTGACCTTCAGAGATAACTTTAAAAGCACTGGTAGATTCTTCAAAAAAAAACAGGTAATAGTTATTCGGAAGATATTGAACTTGCTTGACAAATAGACCCCGAGGCTCCCAATTTGTTTTCAGCCAGTTCCTGAGAACTTCCTGGGCAGGTCTTGGCCCATGACAGAGGCCAATAATCACTTTTTCAGTAAGCTGGGAATGCCAGTTAGAGAGGGAGTTCCTGTCAATAATGAACTCCTCCTCTTCCACAGGGTCCTTGTTCTCAAGGTTAAGGAAGTGAGGAGAGTCTACTACAGTGCTTTTACCTTTTTCCATAACCGCAAGAGACCGAGGGGAAAGACACATACCTGGAACAAGTTCGCGATCGACACCGACCTGAGAATGGAGTTGTAACGAATGATCTGGCGAGCGGGTAACATCAGCAAATGTTCGAGAAGACGAGCCTTGACAGACAATGTCCTATAAAGACATGGCGGCCCCAACAAAGGGGGAAGGAGAGGGGAGCCCCCCCACACCAAGCCCCAGACACTGATCAAGACAAAGTAATAGCAGAACCACGGCGAAGAGACCACACGAAGCAGAGGCAGAAAGGCCCCCAGCGGGGAGGCCGCACGACAGAGCCCGAGGGCATGCAGAGCCCTAAAACGCCACTCTCTGCCTTAACTCCCCCACTCCGCTCGGGCTAAAGGAGAAAGAAGACTCAAAGAAGATCTCTCTGCTTGATCAAAACATTTTAGAAGCCATAAACGGTCGTCTTTCTAAGCATTTCGAATGAGTCTTCATGGGCGACTTTACGATACCTCATCTGAAACAGTGTTCTAGCTTCTATATAAATCCTTTGCCGCTGCGTCTCTCTCTCTCTCTCTCTCTCTCTCTCTCTCTGGTGCCGGCTCTCCGTTTCATTTTCAACTAATCAACGTCGCTCTCACCATTTTAGGGATGATTCCTAGTGGGTGACCGGCTGGTATCACATCCGCTACAGTATGCAAAATAATGTGCTTTTATGTGGGTCTCTCTCTTAGGATTTCATACTCACAATATCATCCGCAAATTTGCTAGTATCAACGACATTAACAACATCAAGGACTACAATATTTTTATTAACGACAACGACAACAGAGAATACATTAAATAATGAAAATCTTCTCTTGATCGTTGCTTGATTGGCGGAACCATTTATCGCCAAGGAGAACAGACACTTCATGAGGGCGATGATGCTAATGACGATAGTATTGACAAAAATATGAACATTCATCTCTTGATTGTTGCTTGATTGGTAGAGTCAGTGCTCATCAAGGTTTCGCAACCAAGTCCCTTAGGATGCTATTGTATTTCTTTTTTCAATCCCATTTTGAATCACAAAATCAGCCACATGATTAATTACTTAAAAATTGGGATTATTTTATTATTTTCATTATGTTTTATTGTTTCTATAAAGAAATTAGAAAAAAACCTATGGAAAATAAGCATGGCATGTAATTTAATTAATGGGTTCACGTTAGTCTATTCGTGACAAATTATATACACTGAGCATGTATAGAAGGATATACAAAGGAATAATATCAAGTGCTGTGCATATGTATATATGAACACAGATATCTAAACGGACACATTTTCTACTGCAAAACTTTAGTAACCTATGTTAACATTTATCCATGTCCATGTAAGTCATGTATGGACACATAAATCTCTTTGAATCACTTAAAGAAAACCTGAAACTTCACAAATTTGCTCCATTTTATTTTGATATTGCTTTTCTTAAATTTCCCTTCCCATCGATCATCTACACTTTTTTATTTTAATTTTCTTATCGTTATTACCTTTGTCTTTTCCCTATCGACCTATTAGCAGCTCCCTTTTTTGACTAGATGCCTCGTTATAAGAGAGACAAAAAACATAAAGATATGTGTGTACATGTGTGCATCTTTTTGTATGAAATGAAAGAGAAAAAATAAAGTTGATGGTGATCATAGACACAAACTGAGTGACAACCTGACAACTGATACATCTATTATTATATTAATAAACATGTTGACAGAAGAAATGATAATATCTTATAACGATAATATGAGACATTGCATGTATAAGTTGGAAGGTCTCTACTTAAGGTCTATAGTATTCATCAGGATTACTATGTTATCTAAAAATTACAGTTAATAGATGGTTTTAAAAGATGGGGATAATTGGCAGTTCAAGTACGGATGTTTCTGTGTCCCTATCCCATCAGCTCTTCCAGTAACAAAGAGAAATAATTGATGATGATGATGATGACGATGATGCTAGTATTAACGACATGAACACCATTAACGACTACATTACTCTTATTAACAACACCATTAAATCTAATAGTAATAATATTCTCTTGATCGTAGTTTGATTGGCAGAGTCATATATCATCAAGAGAACAGCATTACATTTGTCTTTTCAGTCGCACTTTAAATGTTAAAATCAACCACACTAGTATTATTATGATTATTATTACTATTACTATTATTATTATTATTATTATTGTCATCATGTTTTATAATGTTTCTATAAAGAAACTAGGAAAAAAACGATGAAAAATAAGAATGACACGTAAAAAATTAATGAGTGCAAGAACATTATTTTGTTCATGAAAATATTGATAGTTGTAGTACCCCTTCTCTGTTCCCTCTCTCTCTTTGTGGCATGAGAGCAGTGGGCTCCAAGCACAGGGGTCAGAACCCACTGGTCCTAAGAAGATAGAAGAGAACGAGATTGAGAGGAGAGCTCTCAGATGCCTTGGGCTATAGCTTCAGGGAGTATTCCGTTCCATTTCCTGGACATATTGGTGTTCCGGCAGTTGTTGCTTTCAGTGTCCCGGGGAGTTGTTGCTTTCATTTCAGTTGATTTGTTTTATCTCTCGGCCTCTCACTTTCTCATCTATCTCCCTTTCTCTCTCTATCTCTCTCTCGTTCTCTCTCTCTCTCTCTCACTTCCTCTCTCTCTCCCTCTCTTTCTCTTTCTCCCTCTCTATTTCTCTCACTCTCTATTTCTCTCTCTCATTTTCCCTCTCTCTCTCTCTCTCTCTCTCTCTCTCTCCCGTCTCTCTCCCTCTCTCTTCCTTCTCTCTCCCCGCCTTCCCGTCCCTTCTCTCTCTCTCCCATCTCTCTCTCTCTCTCTCTCCTCTCTCTCTCTCTCTCTCTCTCTCTCTCTCTCTCTCTCTCTCTCTCTCTCTCTCTCTCTCTCTCTCTCTCTCTCTCTCTGTGTGTGTGTCTCTCTCTCTCTCTCTCAGTGTGTCTCTCTCTCTCTCTCTCTCTCTCTCTCTCTCTCTCTCTCTCTCTCTCTCTCTCTCTCTCTCTCTCTCTCTCTCTCTCTCTCTCTCTCTCTCTCTCTCTCTCTCTCTCTCTCTCTCTCTCTCTCTCTCTCTCTCTCTCTCTTCTCTCTCTCTCTCTCTCTCTCTCTCTCTCTCTCTCTCTCTCTCTCTCTCTCTCTCTCTCTCTCTCTCTCTCTCTCTCTCTCTCTCTCTCTCTCTCTCTCTCTCTCTCTCTCTCTCTCTCTCTCTCTCTCTCTCTCTCTCTATCTCTCTCTCTCTCTCTCCCTCCCTCTCTCTCTCTCTCTCTCTCTCTCTCTCTCTCTCTCTCTCTCTCTCTCTCTCTCTCTCTCTCTCTCTCTCTCTCTCTCTCTCTCTCTATCTCTCTCTCTCTCTCTCTCTCTCTCTCTCTCTCTCCTCTCTCTCTCTCTCTCTCTCTCTCTCTCTCTCTCTCTCTCTCTCTCTCTCTCTTCCCCCCTCTCTCTCTCTCTCCCCTCTCTCTCCCCTCCATCCCTCTCTCTCTCTGCCATCTCTCTCTCTCTCTCCGCCATCCCCCGCCCTGCTGCCCCGCGCTCCCCCCGCTACCTTCCCCCGCCCCACCCCGGAGTCTGCCGCCTCCTTTCCCCGCCCCACCCCGCAGGCTCCCACCACCTCCCCCCGCCCCACCCCACAGGCCCCCGCCACCCTCTGCTCCGCCCCCCGCCCCTCCTCTGTCCGCCCGCAGCTCCGCCCCCCGCCCCTCCTCTCTCTGCCCGCAGCCCCGCCCCCCACCCCTCCTCTCTCCGCCCGCAGCTCCGCCACCCGCCCCTCACTCCACTTCCGCCCCCCACCCCTCCTCTCTCCGCCCGCAGTTCCGCCCCCCGCCCCTCCTCTCTCCTCCCGCAGTTCCGCCCCCTGCCCCTCCTCTCTCCGCCCGCAGCTCCACCCCCCGTGCCTCCTCTCTCCGCCCGCAGCCCCGCCCCCCGCCCCTCCTCTCTCCGCCCGCAGCTCCGCCACCCGCCCCTCACTCCACCTCCGCCCCCCACCCCTCCTCTCTCCGCCCGCAGTTCCGCCCCCCGCCCCTCCTCTCTCCTCCCGCAGTTCTGCCCCCCGCCCCTCCTCTCTCCGCCCGCAGCTCCGTCCCCGCCCTCATAGCTCCGCCCCCCGCCCCTCCTCTCTCCGCCCACAACCCCGCCCCCCGCCCCTCCTCTCTCTGCCCGCAGCTCCGCCACCCGCCCCTCACTCCACTTCCGCCCCCCACCCCTCCTCTCTCCGCCCACAGTTCCGCCCCCTGCCCTTCCTCTCTCCTCCCGCAGTTCCGGCCCTCCTCTCTCCGCCCGCAGCTCCGCCCCCCGCCGCTCCTCTCTCCGCCCGCAACCCCGCCCCCCGCCCCTCCTCTCTCCGCCCGAAGCTCCGCCACCCGCCCCTCAGTCCACCTCCGCCCCCCACCCCTCCTCTCTCCGCCCGCAGTTCCGCCCCCCGCCCCTCCTCTCTCCTCCCGCAGTTCCGCCCCCCGCCCCTCCTCTCTCCGCCCGCAGCTTCGTCCCCGCCCTCACAGCTACGCGCCCGCCCCTCACAACTCCGCCCCCCGCCTCTCACACCTCCCCCCCCCCCCGCCCCTCACACTTCCGCCCCCGCCCCTCACAACTCCGCCCCCCCCCCCCCCCCCCCCCCCCCCGCCCCTCACACCTCCGCCCCCTGCCCCTCACAACTCCCCCCCCCCCCCCCCCCCCCCCCGCTGCCCCACCCGTCTCCTCACCCACACACACGCTTACACATACTCACACACACACACATTCACACACACTCTCAAACACACACACACACACACCCGCTTAGACACACACCCACATACACTCCTACACACATACTCATGCACACACCATGCTCACACATACTCATGCACACACCACGCTCACACATACTCACACACACACACACATTCTCACACACACACACACATAGTGTTCACCTCATTTGTGTTCATACTAATGAGTCACATATGGATGCCCCTAATTTGGGTTTAGATGCGAACACACATACATTATGTGTTCTTTCACAGTGATATCAATATATCCATGCACATTTCAAATACACTTACATGATGTGCTTTGTTAATTTTTCAAAGCACATGCTTTCATGTTTTTAGCACTCACACACACTTCCACACACACCCTCATCCACACGCATGCACTCACACACACACTCACACACACACACTCACACACACACACTCACACACACACACTCTCACACACACATGCACCACAGCCCCACACAATCACACACACACCCATGCGACATACACACACCCCCCCCCCTCACACACATACACACACACACACACACCCGAACCATTACACATCCACCCCCGCACAATTCTGGAGACAAGTCCTCCTTCCAAGCCATCTCAGGAGATGACAGATATGGAGATTGATGAATGTGAGGAAATCATCCTGCAAGATGTTAACAAGGCAGAAGCTGCTTCTCGTCCGAGAGTTCAGTGTGCTCAACATTTATCAGTCATCATTGGAGATAAATAGGACTTGAAATAAAAGTGGAATGGTTAAAAGTGAAAGTAGTCGCCGCCAATCCTTCACGGTGATTACCTATTTTTGTGGATCTACTTGAAATGAAAGGAATATTTGACCAAGTCCTCCAATTTTGGGCAAACCACCGCTGCGTGATCAGTGGACGTAAAGATTCGGCAAGGCCCTCTTGGCCTATTGGGGCCTATAAAAACAATGGATTTGTGCTCATTTGGGGTACAATTTTAGAGATACATTGGTTCAGATACGTACGTGCAGAAGTCCTCTCTTGCACTTTGTGGTTTCAAGCCTATTGTAGGAGCTACTCTGTAGTGTGTATACAGAGGGTAGGCTTCTCAGTGGAGGGCTATGAGCACTATAGTGTAAGAGAGTAGCTTGGATTCTTCTTCCTTTGTGTGAGTCAGTGTTGTTGATTAGGTTCTATTCTCTTGAGAAATTCTTACCATTTGTATTGTTCTGAGTTAGTCTGCATATCAGTGGCCCCTTATGCTGATGGGAAGAATCTGTTGTATTGGAGTATTTATTTTTAGGGTGGCTTGTTAGCCTTAAGCTTGCGGCTCCTTAGCCCTAAGTTTGCACTTTTGAGCATTACTCTGCCCAACCTTGTAATCACCTGATTCGAATCAAGAAGTGTACGGTCTTCCTTGGTCAATGGTTGTTCACATTTTCTGAAGGATGTACCACTCTGTGCAATTCTTGTTGTCTGCCTGCTCACAGAGATGTTAAAGGGTATACTTCCCTAAAGAGAACCCCCCTTGAGTAGGCGACATACTGGACGTGTTAATCTTTAATCTCTACTTTTGTTAAAAGTGGATACCCCAGTACCTCCTCTACAATTTGGCACGCCCGGTCGGACCTTTGCATTTCTGTGAGAGGTATTTGCCCTATTAAACTTGCGAATAAGTACATGACCTATACAGGAGCAGATAAGGAGTCTCTTCGTGTTCAGATGAGCCTTAATAAGCTAGCCAAAACATCAACTAGTGAGTCTACCTCCCCTCTGCCCTCCCTAAATTTATCCATTGATTTGGGTGCGACACCTTTGTCAAAAGAGGGGTATAGGAGAACTCTAGACTTCTCCTCAGATACGTCCGAAGAAAGACCAGTACAAATGGAGGATCTCTCTCATTTGCTCTCCAGATTAAACATCAAATTCCCTACCTTCAAGGGACATGCTTATGAAGATGCTGATGATCATGTGAGGAGATTCATCTCTTTATGTCGTGGGCGAGGTCTGCAGAATAGAGAAGATGCAACGCTAGCACTTTTTCCATCCACATTGGAAGGTCTTGCAGATAAATGGTATAGTCAATATACAGATGGCCATTTTACTACTTGGGAGGCTCTGAAGGCGGCTTTCTCACAAACATTCAGACCAAGTGATTCCTCAGAAAGAGCTCTAGATCAGCTAGAGAATTTGAAGCTAAGACCAGGTGAATCTTTTTCATGAACTTCACACTAGAACAAAAGCACTTGTTGCACGTCTGCCACATGCTCCAGGTGATTTCTTGGTTAAAAAATGGATAGAAAAAGCTCTGCCCAGGTCATCTCAGCAGAAGCTTCGTGAGTCTCTTAGATTGGATGCGACCCTCAATGATTTTTTTGCAGCAGCATCACGCATTGAAGAAGCAAGGCAACATTTTGAAGGGGATACACAACCAAAGTATGTTGCAGACCTGGATCCTATTGAGAAACTAAGGAGGGAACTGGAGGCATTAAAAATGCAACAAAATCAACAAGAAGAGAAGGTATTGCCACCACTGCGCCGCACTGATGATGAAGTAGCTCAACTTTGCCGGGAGTTAGAAGATTTGAGGACTACCCAGGATATAAGGAGACAAATTTGGTGTACAATCTGTAACAACAATGGACATTCCAATGCTAATTGTCCGAACAAGGTAAGCTGTCAATTTTGTGGAAAAGATGGTCATGAGGCCAGAGATTGCTACTACCTCAAGGGTACACAGCAGAGAGGTAACCCTCAAAATTTGGATTCATATTATGCTAGTACATCAAATAATTCAAATAGAGAGGAGAATCGGCCTGCAAAGCCTAGATATAATAGACCTTTGATGTGCTATCGTTGTGGTGAGTACGGCCACATGCAAAATAGGTGTTCTCTTCCAGAAGATGCACCTCCTTGTCAACACTTCCCAGAGGCCAAGGATCATTATACCAAAGATTGCCCAAGAGGTCGTCCTGCTCCAATCCACATGATTGCGGTCTCTCCACATGAAGAAGGGAAAACCACTCAATCTTATGCTGTTTCATCCTCTGCAATGCCCATGATGACTAGAGCTAGACAAGCAGCTGCAACCCATAGAGATGAAACCAAGCTGCAACCCATAGAGATGAACAACAAGGATTTCAGGATAAAGAGGAAGAAAAGAAGTCTGGATGGAAGGACAAAGTAGAAATTGAAGGAGCTTATGAAAAGGTGGCTACTACTATGAGGGACCAATCAACAAGTCTGCAAGAAAACACTCAGGAGGTAAACATTGAACAGATCTTGAAAGGTATTCATCACAAGATTAGTCTCTATGAATTTATAAGGATGGATTCAAAAATAAGAAGTGATTTATTAAAGATTATACACTCTGCTCACTTGGTCCAATCACCTAGTATAGATGGTTTCATGGTTGATTTTGCTCCTGCACCCTTAGCAGACTACCAAAGTTCGAGATTATCAGTTTGTATAAAGGATGAAGCTCTTACAGGTGTGATCATAGATGGAGGTTCTGGTATCAATTTGATGCCAGATTTCACAATGAAGAGACTGAATTTGAACCCCACCAAAATGGCACCATTTACAGTTACACTAGCAGATCAACATCGGGTTGCGCCTCTTGGCATTATTGAAAAGGTACGGATGATAGTACAGGGTTGCCACTTTGTGTTGGATTTTGTTGTTATTGCACTTCCACAGGAGACTTCCTATCCTTTGCTCCTGGGGAGACCTTGGTTGAGGCAAGCAAAAGCTTTGCAAGATTGGGGGAAAAACAAACTATGGATTTCAACAAGCACCAACAGCCAACTGCAACTACAGTTGGAAGAAGGTTTAGACTCAAGAAAAACTACTGGATATACTGTGGACACTCAGGTAATGCCCTCTCTACCCCAAGAAGATGATATATTGTTAAATTGGATGATGGGAAGTGCAGAATGTTGCACAGTGGAGATCAATGAAATTGAGGAAGAAGTTGCAAATAAGGTAATTACAGGAAAGGGCAATGAAGACCACAAGGTGTCGGAGAATGAGCAATTGCAAGAAAGCACAAGCCTTGAAGAAGCGACCCAGATAAAAGTATCAGAGGTAGAAGATTTTGAACCTAAGGGCAGAGAAGATCTTCCTTTCTCAGATATACCTCAAGGATGGATGGAAGAACATGTTGCAGAATATAAATTAAACTCCACTCCTGCATATAGTGGAGATGATTTATCAAACAAGGCCAGTCCTGAAACATTGGTTCAAGAAATAAATTTAGGGGATGAAGAGAACCCTCAAGTAGTCCATTTGGCATCCTGGTTGTGGCATTATCCTAATTTACTACAGAAGGTAACTTCTTTGCTCTTTACTTACAAAAGTTTCTTCGCATGGTCCTACAAAGATCTAACAGGAATACGAAAAGAGCTTGGATTGCATCGGATACCCTTGGTCGAAGGATCTGCGCCTATAAGAAGTAGGCCATATCGACTCAATGCGAAGTATGCAGAGGCGGTAAAAGCAAAGATTACAAAACTAGAAGAAGCAGGTATAATTGTCCCAGTAGAACATTCCAGGTGGCTTTCTTCTATGGTTATTGTGCCCAAAAAAAATAGTGGAAAAATAAGAGTATGTGTTGATTTCCGTGCTTTGAATAAAGTGACTATTCAAGATGGATTTCCTCAGCCCTTCACAGAGCAAGTACTTGAGGAAGTAGCTGGTCACACTTTGTATAGTTTCTTGGATGGTTTTAGTGGCTACAACCAGATAGTAAATCATCCTGATGATAGGGACAAAACAGCCTTTGTTACTCCCTGGGGCACTTATGTCTATACTCGAATGGCTTTTGGTTTGAAGAATGCACCGGCTTCATTTAATAGAACGATGTATCTGATATTGGGCAAATGGTTAACAACATTTCTACGAATTTTTATGGATGACTTTTCAGTATTTTCAGGTACAGATAAAAGAGCTGCAGTTCAAGATTTCCATGACCATTTGGAAAATTTAAAAGAAATTTTTGAGCAATGTCTCAAAACAAGTTTGAAATTAAATCCTGATAAATGTCACTTTTGGTCACCAAGGGTACTCTTCTTGGTCACATAGTATCTGCGGAAGGTATAACTATTGACCCTGCAAAGGTTACAACTATTCTTTCCATGCCAATTCCCCAAAGCCCAAAGGAAGTGCAAAGTTTCTTGGGCCATGCAGGGTATCACAAAAGATTCATTAGGATGTATTCAGAAATTGCTAAGCCCTTGTCAAGGCTTACCAGTAAAAAGGTCCCTTTCTCATGGAGTGCTGAAGCTGACAAAGCATTTTGTGAACTAAAGTTGAGGCTATGTATTGCTCCACTTTTAAGTGTTCCTAATTGGTCATTGGAATTTCATGTGCATACAGATGCTAGTCTTCATGCTGTGGGTGCAGTCCTAGCTCAACCATCATCTCACAAAGTGGATAGACCTATCTCTTATGCCAGCAGACTACTCAACCAAGCTGAAAGAAATTACAGTACAACGGAAAGAGAAGGTTTGGCTATCGTATTTGCTCTTCAGAAGTTCCGACATTATCTCCTTGGTGTACATTTCATTGTTATATCTGATCATCAGCCCTTGAAGTATTTGATAAACAAGCCTAGAGTAGCTGGAAGGATTTGGAGATGGTTACTCTTATTTCAAGAATTTAATTTTGATATTCATATTAAGCCCGGAAAAGAGCATTACATGGCAGATCAAGTGTCCAGGACTGCAATAAGCGAAAAGGCGACAGGTATTAATGATGAACTGGTAGATAGAAATCTTTTTCTAGTAGCAATTCAAACTAGTTGGTATGATGAAATTCTCCATGTTCTTACTACTGGAAAGATCCCAGAACACTTGACACTTGTAGAAAAGAGAAGATTGCTCCTGAAAATCAAAGCATATTCTCTTATAAATGGAAACTTATATAAATATTGTCAGGATGATATATTGAGAAGGTGTGTCTATCTAGAAGAGGTAATTTTTTTACTAGAAGCTGCACACAGTGAAGGACACCTAAAGGGGGAAGAATTGGCTCATAGAATCATCCACAAAGGTCTATGGTGGCCTCATATCTTCAAGGATGCAATCAAGTTTCCTAAAGAATGCCACATCTGCCAGAGGTGTGCTCCCGCGCCAACCAGATTGAATTTCCAACCATTGGTCATATCTACAGGATGGCTCCCATTTGAACGATGGGGTCTTGATTTCATAGGGCCAATTAGCCCTACTGGCCAACCAGGAGGTAAAAAGTATATTTTGATGGCCACATGTTATGCCACTAAATGGATAGAGGCTAAAGCCACTGTGGACTGCACGGCTTTAACAGTAGCTAAATTTTTGTACAAACGTATTTTCTCAAGATTTGGTTGCCCACTGGAAATTACTAGTTATAGGGGCACACATTTTGTAAATCAAATTGCTCCAGTTTATATTTGACAGGTACAAAATCTTACATAAAAAGTCTTGTGCCTATATACCCAAGGGCAAATGGCCAAGCGGAAAGTTCCAACAAGATTTTGATTGGATTGCTTCGCAAATTGTCTTTTGATCATCAAAGCTCCTGGCCGCTAGCACTGATCGGTGCAATTTGGGCTTTCAAAACCACAAAGAGGGGAATCACAGGCGAGACTCCATTTCGTTTAGTTTATGGGAAAGAGGCATTGGCACCATTTGAGTTTATCATCAGAAAGGAAATAGGAATCAAAACCATTGGCATTGAACCCCCCATTCAGAGATTGGTGGCATTAGAAGAGTACAGAGAAGGGGCAATGCAGAAACTTTTGGTGACACAAGAAGAGCGCAAGAAATTGCATGACAAGTATTTGAGATCCAATGAAGTTCAGGAGGGGTCCATGGTTTTAGTACATCAAATTCCACCAAATTCAACTAAATTGGCACCCAAATGGATAGGACCTTATAAGGTAATCAAGGTATTGCCACATGGTGCAGTGCATTTGGAAGATCTAGAGGGTAAAAGAATTCCCCTGGTCAATATCTCCAGGGTGAAGAAGTATCTGAATTAGGTCGAAATGGAAGCACACCACCCCTTGTACATACCGTGTTTATTTTCAGTAATTGCAGTATAACTAGATCTCATTGAAATAAATAAAATAAGGAAGAAATTGCACCAGGGACGGTGCAAAAGCTTGATGTGGGGGTCTGTAGTACCCCTTCTCTGTTCCCTCTCTCTCTTTGTGGCATGAGAGTAGTGGGCTCCAAGCACAGGGCTCAGAACCCACTGGTCCTAAGAAGATAGAAGAGAAAGAGATTGAGAGGAGAGCTCTCAGATGCCTTGGGTTGTAGCTTCAGGGAGTATTCCGTTCCATTTCTTGGACATATTGGTGTTCCGGCTGTTGTTGCTTTCAGTGTCCCGGGTAGTTGTTGCTTTCATTTCAGTTGATTTGTTTTATCTCTCGGCCTCTCACTTTCTCATCTATCTCCCTTTCTCTCTCTATCTCTCTCTCGTTCTCTCTCTCTCTCTGTCACTCCCTCTCTCTCTCCCTCTCTTTCTCTTTCTCCCTCTCTATTTCTCTCACTCTCTATTTCTCTCTCTCATTTTCCCTCTCTCTCTCTCTCTCTCTCTCTCTCTCCCCTCTCTCTCCCTCTCTCTTCCTTCTCTCTCCCTGCCTTCCCGTCCCTTCTCTCTCTCTCTCCCATCTCTCTCTCTCTCTCTCTCTCTCTCTCTCTCTCTCTCTCTCTCTCTCTCTCTCTCTCTCTCTCTCTCTCTCTCTCTCTCTCTCTCTCTCTCTCTCTCTCTCTCTCTCTCTCTCTCTCTCTCTCTCTCTCTCTCTCTCTCTCTCTCTCTCTCTCTCTCTCTCTCTCTCTCTCTCTCTCTCTCTCTCTCTCTCTCTCTCTCTCTCTCTCTCTCTCTCTCTCTCTCTCTCTCTCTCTCTCTCTCTCTCTCTCTCTCTCTCTCTCTCTCTCTCTCTCTCTCTCTCTCTCTCTCTCTCTCTCTCTCTCTCTCTCTCTCTCTCTCTCTCTCTCTCTCTCTCTCTCTCTCTCTTCCCCATCTCTCTCTCTCTCTCTCCCCTCTCTCTCCCCGCCATCCCTCTCTCTCTCCGCCATCTCTCTCTCTCTCTCGGCCATCCCCCGCCCTGCTGCCCCGCGCTCCCCCGCTACCTTCCCCCGCCCCACCCCGCAGTCTGCCGCCTCCTTCCCCCGCCCCACCCCGCAGGCTCCCACCACCTGCCCCCGCCCCACCCCATAGGCCCCCGCCACCCTCCGCTCCGCCCAGGTCCGCCCCCCGCCCCTCCTCTGTCCGCCCGCAGCTCTGCCCCCCGCCCCTCCTCTCTCCGCCCGCAGCCCCGCCCCCCGCCCCTCCTCTCTCCGCCTGCAGCTCCGCCACCCGCCCCTCACTCCACTTCCGCCCCCCACCCCTCCTCTCTCCGCCCGCAGTTCTGCCCCCCGCCCCTCCTCTCTCCTCCCGCAGTTCCGCCCCCCGCCCCTCCTCTCTCCGCCCGCAGCTCCGCCCCCCGCCCCTCCTCTCTCCGCCCGCAGCTCCGCCACCCGCCCCTCACTCCACCTCCGCCCCCGACCCCTCCTCTCTCCGCCCGCAGTTCTGCCCCCCGCCCCTCCTCTCTCCTCCCGCAATTCCGCCCCCCGCCCCTCCTCTCTCCGCCCGCAGCTCCGTCCCCGCCCTCACAGCTCCGCCCCCCGCCCCTCCTCTCTCCGCCCGCAGCCCCGCCCCCCGCCCCTCCTCTCTCCGCCTGCAGCTCCGCCACCCGCCCCTCACTCCGCTTCCGCCCCCCACCCCTCCTCTCTCCGCCCACAGTTCCGCCCCCCGCCCCTCTTCTCTGCTCCCGCAGTTCCGCCCCCCGCCGCTCCTCTCTCCGCTTGCAGCTCCGCCCCCCGCCCCTCCTCTCTCCGTGCGCAGCCCCGCCCCCCGCCCCTCCTCTCTCTGCCCGCAGCTCCGCCACCCGCCCCTCACTCCACTTCCGCCCCCCACCCCTTCTCTCTCCGCCCACAGTTCCGCCCCCCGCCTCTCTTCTCTGCTCCCGCAGTTCCGCCCCCCGCCGCTCCTCTCTCCGCCTGCAGCTCCGCCCCCCGCCCCTCCTCTCTCCGCCTGCAGCCCCGCCCCCCGCCCCTCCTCTCTCTGCCCGCAGCTCCGCCACCCGCCCCTCACTCCACCTCCGCCCCCCACCCCTCCTCTCTCCGCCCGCAGTTCTGCCCCCCGCCCCTCCTCTCTCCTCCCGCAGTTCCGCCCCCCGCCCCTCCTCTCTCCGCCCGTAGCTCCGTCCCCGCCCTCACAGCTACGCCCCCGCCCCTCACAACTCCGCCCCCCGCCTCTCACACCTCCCCCCCCCCCGCCCCCCCCGCCCCTCACACCTCCGCCCCCGCCCCTCACAACTCCGCCCCCCCGCCCCTCACACCTCCGCCCCCTGCCCCTCACAACTCCCCCCCCCCCCCCCCCCGCTGCCCCACCCGTCTCCTCACCCACACACACGCTCACATATACTCACACACACACACATTCCAACACACCCTCAAAGACACACACACACACACACCGGTTACACACACACCCACATACACTCCCACACACATACTCATGCACACACCACGCTCACACATACTCATGCACACACCACGCTCACACATACTCACACACACACACATTCTCACACACACACATTCTCACACACACACATTCTCACACACACACACACATAGTGTTCACCTCATTTGTGTTCATACTAATGAGTCACATATGGATGCCCCTAATATGGGTTTAGATGCAAACACACATACATTATGTGTTCTTTCACAGTGATATCAATATATCCATGCACATTTCAAATACACTTACATGATGTGCTTTGTTAATTTTTCAAAGCACATGCTTTCATGTTTTTAGCATTCACACACACTTCCACACACACCCTCATCCACACCCATGCACTCACACACACACTCACACACACACACTCACACACACACACTCTCACACACACATGCACCACACCCCCACACAATCACACACACACCCATGCGACATACACACACCCCCCCCCTCACACACATACACACACACACACCCGCACCATTACACATCCACCCCCGCACAATTCTAGAGACAATTCCTCCTTCCAAGCCATCTTAAGAGATGACAGATATGGAGATTGATGAATGTGAGGAAATCATCCTACAAGATGTTAACAAGGAAGAAGCTGCTTCTGGTCCGAGAGTTCAGTGTGCTCAACATTTATCAGTCATCATCGGAGAAAAATAGGACTTGAAATAAAAGTGGAATGGTTAAAAGTGAAAGTAGTCGCCGCCAACCCTTCACAGTGACTACCTATTTTTGTGGATCTAATTGAAATCAAAGGAATATTTGACCAAG
This sequence comes from Ceratopteris richardii, assembly GCA_020310875.1. Classification (NCBI taxonomy): domain Eukaryota; kingdom Viridiplantae; phylum Streptophyta; class Polypodiopsida; order Polypodiales; family Pteridaceae; genus Ceratopteris; species Ceratopteris richardii. The sequence continues at coordinate 133,245,054 of CM035443.1, read as the reverse complement.
TCCTCCAATTTTGGGCAAACCACCGGCGCGTGATCAGTGGACGTAAAGATTCGGCAAGGCCCTCTTGGCCTATTGGGGCCTATAAAAACAATGGATTTGTGCTCATTTGGGGTACAATTTTAGAGATACATTGGTTCAGATACGTACGTGCAGAAGTCCTCTCTTGCACTTTGTAGTTTCAAGCCTATTGTAGGAGCTACTCTGTAGTGTGTATACAGAGGGTAGGCTTCTTAGTGGAGGGCTATGAGCACTATAGTGTAAGAGAGTAGCTTGGATTCTTCTTCCTTTCTGTGAGTCAGTGTTGTTGATTAGGTTCTATTCTCTTGAGAAATTCTTACCATTTGTATTGTTCTGAGTTAGTCTGCATATCAGTGGCCCCTTATGCTGATGGGAAGAATTTATTGTATTGGAGTATCTATTTTTAGGGTGGCTTGTTAGCCTTAAGCTTGCGGCTCGTTAGCCCTAAGTTTGCACTTTTGAGCATTACTCTACCCAACCTTGTAATCACCTGATTCGAATCAAGAAGTGTACGGTCTTCCTTGGTCAATGGTTGTTCACATTTTCTGAAGGATGTACCACTCTGTGCAATTCTTGTTGTCTGCCTGCTCAAAGAAATGTTAAAGGGTATACTTCCCTAAAGAGAACCCCCCTTGAGTAGGCGACGTACTGGATGTGTTAATCTTTAATCTCTACTTTTGTTAAAAGTGGATACCCCACTACCTCCTCTACAATAGTGAACATAGATGGAAGGACATACAAAGGGAAAATGCGTAATAGTATGTACATGTATAAATGAACGTAGATATTCAAATGGAAGCATTTTCTAATGCCAAACCAATAACACCAATCTTAACATTTATCTGTCTACAGAAGTGCATGCAGAATGAACATATAAGTATCAAAGGAAAATGGAAACAAAGCCCAAGCATTTGATATAGGTAAAGACTCTAAATAGGATCAAGGGACTTATTTTTATTCATCAAGGGGAAGAGGCAAGCTAGAGGAAGAGGAGCAAGGTTCAATCAAGTTAAAGAAATAAACAAATGAAATGGATGCTACATATTTCAAAGGTATGGTCACTATGCGAGGGATTGTTGTTAAAGGGACAAGAGCAACTCATCATATAAAGGGAAAGGTAACTATACCCCTTCTTCAAAGGAGAATTAAAGATCATTAGCCATAATCTAGTTTACCAATTAATAGACATGAGGGTCAAGCATATGCTACATTTATAGTGGATGCACCAATCACATGAGCGACAACAAGGGTTATCAACTATTCGGGTACCATCTTCCAAAGGGCATCTGGAGATAGATGATGATAGCCCCCATGCATTCACACATAAAGATTATCTTATGTTGGGTGGTGCTCATGAGGTTTACTCCTTGAAAGATGTTCTTCATGTTCCAACCATTACAAAGAATCTCATTTCTTTTAGGTCCAATGGTTGAAAGAGGATTGCAAGTCAAATTCAATTAGAGGGGATGCTTTCTAGAAAACCCTAAAGAAAGGTACAAATTGGTGGCCATGGCATAAAGCGGGGAAGGTTATGCATATTCGATGTTAAACCCAGTGTCAAGCACATAACCTAATTGGCATATGGAAGTGAAAAGTAGAAAAATTATACCTTCAGCACAAAAGGTATGGACATATCAATGCTCAGAGGTTAAAGGACATTGAGAAGATAAGGTAACTGCTTGGATTACCAAATCTTCACAATAAATTTCAGGAACTTGTGTGAAGCTTGCCACTTGGGTAAGCAAACTAGGTTACCATTTTAGAAGAGTAACTACTTTAGTTGTGCTCCACTTGAGCTATTTCATATAGATGTTTAGGTTTCCAAGAAATAAGATCTCAAATGAAGTACTTAATAGATATTTTGTAACCTTCATTGATAATTGCACAAGGATGACTTAGATTTATTGCATGAAGCATAAGTGAGATCTCCTTTATTACTTCAAGAAGCTCAAGGCGATTGTAGGGAAGGAATGTGATAGGTACATCAAATGTTTAAGCTCATTTGGAGGGGGAGAATACTTCTCCCATGACTTCTCTGATCTCAATAATACACCCTCTATAGTGACCATATAAAGAGATGTTTGCTTCTAAAGGTACCAGGGAAACATAAAAGAGTTTTGACATTAAAGATATATATAAATATATATTTTTAAAAATACATTTTCCTAAAGTACAAACAACAAGATTAAAAGCTGATAGATCCCTCCAAAAGGGAAGGAAAGGTTTCTTCGTTGTATCTTTACCTCTTTATATGTCTCTCTCATGCCTACCAATTACAATTACAAATTCTTTGTCCGCTAGAAATATAGTTTCAAGCTTCGAGATAAATTCTTGTTTTTATCATGTCTAGCTACACACTCATATGGAAATAGGGAACATTGAATTGGAAACAAATCAAAGTGTCATGTATTAACAATTAAAGAATATGACTACAAAGTCTAGACTTTTCCTTATACTTCAATAGTTCCATTACCCCATCCTTATGATGCTCTTATATATATTCTTTTTTTATTTCCCATATGTTAAAAGGTGTTGGGAAGTACCAAGGAATTGTCTTGATATAACCTCCCTTCCTTCCAGTCTATCATAATCTCAATGAAAAAACTTCCCAAAAGGGAATAGAAATCTTGAAATGTCTAATGAAACTAGGTTTTACAAACATAATTAACAATAAATGGAAAAATTATGAAAAGAGTTTTGTGGAGCATTGTAACTCCAACTAGGGATATAGTTGCAAAAATAAATGAAAATAGTGTTGATATATCTAGATAGTGATGTGTGTGAACACACTAGGATCGTAAGGGCACATTTTCCCCTCTTTAGGAGGTTTTTCCATTGGCATATATGTATGCCTATAACACTAATGGGTCACTTATGGTTTTACATTCTCTTTGTAATACATTCAATATTGTGTGTTGTGCTCCAAGCTTCGTATTCTTCCGTGTGATGTTTGTGTGCTTTTGCACGCCTAAATCTCTAACAGTTGCTATTAGAGCAACTTGCTGCTTTCTAGGGCATCATTGATAGCTCTTTGGTCATAGTCTTAGAATCACACAAGAATTACTGATCATACTTAGGGTGACTAGGAGTTCAAAATTTCTTTGCTTTGTGCTTTATGAATCGACATTTCAACTTGTTTTGGCCTTCGAATGCACTATTGCAATGCCTATATAGGCAATTTCATATTTTTGTCCCAAAGATACATACATGTTTGTGTTTGCTAGTATAAGCACCTCAAAGTCTGCTAAACGTTGAGTAGAACTTGACAAAGTAGTTCTACTCAACTTTTTGGGATACAATCATTTTTTTTTTGCATCAAGGTATTTTATTTATTGATCATGACTAAAAGTAGTGATGTATTGCATATGTTGACTGTTGAGGATAAGATGGATGGTACCAACTACCCATTATGGGCTTATATGATGCATCATGTATTGGTTGCAAAAGGACTGTGGAATATTTTTTAGGGTCTTAAGAGACATCCTATTAAAGCTATAAATGTAGTTACTGAAGGTGATGCAAATGTCATTGAAGATGGTGATATTCTTCCAGTTCCTATTCGTTTTGCGGTTCGTGCTGCACCTATTGTAGAGAAACTTTGTTGGAATGGCAGTGATGCTCAGGCACATGAATTCATAGCCTTGTCTATCAAAAATGCCATTATTCATTACATAATCTCTTGCA
>CM035443.1:133096352-133236352 GCA_020310875.1 Ceratopteris richardii | reverse complement strand
ATTCGAAATCATTGTAAAAAGTTCCATATCAACATTGCAGTTAGTCAGGAGTATGCGACGACAAGAAACGTATTTCGAAGGGCTCTTCATCCTCTTGAAGTAGATGGATTGCGAAAGGAAGGCAAGAAACATATCGACATATGGACAGATGGATCTGTTTATCCAATTGATCCACAAACTGGAAGGTACCCCCCTTTTCATAATCTTCATGATCTGATTAGATTTGTGGGAGATGGTGAGGATGGTTTACGAGGCTATTGTTCAAGGCTCTGGGATATTTCAAGGAATTATGTACAATACATAAACTATTTACAAAACACACTACACCAGAAGAATTTACATATTAGGGAGCTAGAAAACAAATTATCCACTTTATCTTCTCAGTTAGAGTCTTTTAAAAAATTGAAAGAAACTCCTATAGGTTTGAGAATGCGGTCAAAACGAGTAAAACCTTTTTTAGATTTGACTGAAAAATCTGGCCAGAAAAAGAAAAGAATGAAAATTGTTAGAGATCATGTGACAAATGTGCTAGGTTTCAATATGTCGAGCAGTTTTGAGCGCATACATTTCTGTAATGAAATTTTGAGTCAAAATGATGTTTTAAAACTATTGAAACTAAATGAAAATACATCCTTGAAACGCTTTGTTTTTCAAAAACTCATGACAGAAATGAATCTTTTACTAGAACCATCTCAAATTCAAAATATTTGTGATAGTGTCGGAGTGAGTAGGAAAGGTTATAGAGCAATTTCAAAAGTTTGGTGTGAATTTTTAAAATTTAACAAAGTTAGAAGTTTTGGATTGCCTAGACCCCATCATGTAGGAGAGTTTCGGCTCTGCTTGAATAAGAAGATCACATCAGTATTTGGTGAATATAAACATATTCACGGTAACATGCCTTACGAAGTAGGAAAACAAAAGTTACATTTCACTTACAATGCATTTAACAACATATGGATAGATGTTATAAAACTTCAAACATACATGGTTCAGTTCTATAATATAAAAGAGCATGAATGTTCTGGTCTATTGAAATTTGTAATCAAACTTGATGAAGCTGAGCTTAAAAAACATCAAAAGATGGAGAGAATAAGCATTGCACTGATGAACAAAGCTTTGGACTATAGCCTTGGGAAATTGGATACTCCATCTCTCAAAGTACAATCAGAAATGGAGTTATGGTGGGTTGGCTGTGCTCAAGTTCCATCTGAGAGCCATAAAACACTTAAATGGTTATTCTCACAGACAAACATTCCAAATGTTATCCAAGGGCATCATGCAGGAGAATTGTTGAATGTCAAAGACTACGGAAACTTTCAAGTTGAGTGGCATTTGAGTGGAGACCTAAAGACACTCAAATGCATGTTTGGTATAAGTGGGGGAGCAAATTCTAAATACCCTTGCTTGTACTGCATGCAAAGCCCAGGCACAAATGGATGGATTACTAGAGCTGAGGGTGAAGAGGCTCCTTCTAGACAAAATGTTATTCTTCGTAACTACTCATCTTCTTCAATGATTTGGGATCCCATACTTCCAATAGCATTGACAAATGTACACATATGTACACTACATGCAGAGTTAAGAATCATTTACAAGTTGGTCCGTCTTCACTTGGATTATGCATATTCTATCAAGCCTACAACTCTTGCAGATGAATGCATAAAAAAATGTGAATGTCTTCTTTCAGAAATGGGGTTTCATGGTGGTGATGTTCATCTAAGAAAAGATCCAAAGCTTTCACAAAATACAGGTGATGTTTTACAGGATGTCTCAATGGGAGGTGCAAAAGCAAGGAGATTCTTCAGCAACCATGATGGCAAACAACTTAATGCCATGTGGAATTCATGGAAAACATTTTGTGAGGTCACGACTAATGGAAAAAGCAAACCAGAAATAGCAAAAAAGAGAATGGAGGTGTGGGTCAAACTAGATAATCTTTTAAAGATCATGAGGCAGCACGTAACATCAAAAAGTTATGTGACAGATTTCAGAAAGGCGACCACAGAGCTTATAGAAACCATCATAGAGGCATGGGGTGCCAAAGACATAACATACTACTTGGTGAGCTCCAAAGATATTTTATTCAATTTATTTATTTTTAATTGAAATAAAGATCTAATGAAATTCTTCTGCTTTCCAGCATATTCTTCTTGTGCATGGTGCATTCTTTGCAGAAAAAGAACCACTTGCCATGTGGAACACCCAAGGCATGGAAAAATCTCATTATCAAGCAAGGACAAGCTTCTTTAGGTGTACAAGGAAAGGAGGAGGAGTAACAAAGAGCAATGCCTTCAGAGAGCTTTTTGATTGGTTCTTTAGAAGACAATTACAAAGGACCTCTCCTCTTTTCAAAGCAACATTTGTAACTAACAATGTGCATTTTTGAGCTTGGGCTCATGCACGTGCACTTCCCTATATTGACACTCAGAGGAATATTGGACACGTGCCGGTTCCTAAGAGATTACCATGCTGATTGACATAGACCATTCACCAGTGCTACTGTTCCATTCAGGAAATACTGAGAATTGAATTGCTTTATATTCCTTGGCAAGCAACATCGTGTAACTTCACCAATCTGAGTTTCACATATTCTCTTTAGCTCACCATATGCAGGAGTCTTCTCCTCCAGAACTACCTTGTGCAGATATCTCCTTGGATGCTCTGGTACATGAAGTAGTTAAGCATCACTCAAGTTGCAGACCTTCAAGCTCTTTAGAAGACAATTACAAAGGACCTCATGCCAAATATAATCAGAAGGATATGGCTATCTCCAGACAAATCATGTATCAATATCACAAACTGCATCAAATCATGTATCAATTTGCAATGTCTTATATCACATTGGGCAATTTCTGTATATGTACATTTGTTGAGTATAGAATTTGAAAAAATCAAGTCATTCCTTGAGCCTTTTGAAAGAGCTTGGCTCTGGCAAATCACCTCTATATCTCAGGAACTCTTTTCTCCTGTATCCAGCAATGCTTTTTAAATTTGACACCCCTGCAGCCATTGCATAGCTTGAATAACAAAGAAAGTACCCTGCCCTTGAAGCATTGAGTCCAGGGGCATATCCAAAAATTCTGAATGCAGTTGCTCTTTCAAGCAGTAAAACTCTGAAAGCATTAAAGGGTATTGGAGTAAAACCCATGTATTTTGATAGAGTCCTCAAGCAGAATAATCCAAAGTCTGGCTCCTCACTATAGTGCTTGTGAATAACACAAAAAGTGGCTGGGTCCAACTTTGGAAGGTAGTGGATAATAGAATGAATATCCACCTTTGCTTTTCCTTTCTCTTCTAAGGCTTTTCTTGTTCCCTTGCCCCTGCCAAGGTAATTGTCTTCATCCAATAAAGTTAACTGTGATAAAAATGAAAAACATGGTTAGATGAAGTGCAAGCACACTTAAGAAAACATGTGAAGTAACTTGAAACTATTAGAAAGAAAAGCAAGAGACACGACTGATGCAAGCGATAAGGCCCAGCGGAAAATATCCGATGGGCCTAATCGCTTGCATCGGTCGTGATCCATTTCTGACACTTGGAATGGAGAACTTGGACAAATCTGATACAAGAAAGAGATTTTGCATTGGTCCCATCTCATATCCTTAACCTAAAGATCTTGAGAACATAGTTAACTGTATACCTTGATGTCATCTTCCTAAAGTCCAAACACGACCGATGCAAGCGATGAGGCCCAACGGAAAATATTCGATGGGCCTAATCGCTTGCATCGGTCGTGATCCATTTCTGACACTTCGAATGGAGAACTTGGACAAATCTGATACAAGAAAGAGATTTTGCATTGGTCCCATCGCATATCCTTAACCTAAAGTTCTTGAGAACATAGTTAACTGTATACCCTGACGTCATCTTCCTAAAGTCCAAACACGACCGATGCAAGCGATGAGGCCCAACGGAAAATATCCGATGGGCCTAATCGCTTGCATCGGTCGTGATCCATTTCTGACACTTCGAATGGAGAACTTGGACAAATCTGATACAAGAAAGAGATTTTGCATTGGTCCCATCGCATATCCTTAACCTAAAGTTCTTGAGAACATAGTTAACTGTATACCCTGACGTCATCTTCCTAAAGTCCAAACACGACCGATGCAAGCGATGAGGCCCAGTGGAAAATATCCGATGGGCATAATCGCTTGCATCGGTCGTGATCCATTTCTGACACTTCGAATGGAGAACTTTGACAAATCTGATACAAGAAAGAGATTTTGCATTGTTCCCATCTCAAATCCTTAACCTAAAGTTCTTGAGAATATAGTTAACTGCATACCTTGAAGTCATCTTCCTAAAGTCCAAACACGACCGATGCAAGCGATGAGGACCGACGGAAAATATCTGATGGGCCTTGTCGCTTGCATCGGTCGTGATCGACTTCTGACACTTCTAATGGAGAACTTGGACAAACTGACACAAGATAGAGATTTTGCATCAAGCCCATCTCATCTCCTTTTCCTTTAAATCATGAGAATATATTTTACTACATACTTGACCTCATCTTCCTCTTCAAGTCCGAACACGACCGATGCAAGCGATAAGGCCCAACGGAGATTATCCGTTAGGCTGTATCGCTTGCATCGGTCGTGGTCATTTTCTCACTTAAAAAAATAGAGATCTCGGACAAAACTTTAATTGATAGAATATATCAAACAACATACCTTGACCTCATCTTCCTCCTCAATGAGCTCTTTTGAGTCAATACAAATTGTTCCTTTGTCCTCAGCGACATCCAAGAATGAATAGCCACGTCCAAACGAGTATATTCCAAGTTGCTTCTGATGCTCATCAAACTCTTCATCAGCAAGTTTTGGCTTCTCTGAGATAGCTTTCTCAAAGCATTTTGAAAGAGCTTGTGATGAATCTTTGAATTCTTCATTAGACAAATCCAAATCAAGACGCAAAAATTCCTCTCTTCTTTCTCCTTTCTTATTGATGAATCTCCTTGCAACTTCTTCTGCCTCAGCTATAGCTGCAAGACAGTAGTCCTCCCTTAGATTGAAAAGTTCCTGAATGTAAAATAGAGGTATGAACTCTTTCCCAGAGATAAAGTAAAAAGGTAGATTTGGGAGAAGTAGGGACTTCTCAGACACTTGAACTTCTTCACTTGGCTCCCTTATTGCAGTCTCTGCTTTAAAAGTGGCCACATCAAAATCTTTGACCTGCTCTTCTTCTGCTTGCAGATTGATCTCCTCAACAATCTCCATGACACCTTTCATAGTTTTTGAGCTAGCCTCAAGTGCCAGCTCTAAGCAAGGCTCGTCTTCATCATGAACATTTTCCTCCCTTTCAACTAAGATATGATCAAGCCATATCAAGAAAGCAATGTTTAAAGGGAGCAAGCAGCAGTCCTTTTCATGCTCTGGGCAAAAATCAAGCTTCCCTGGCAAAGGGGATATCCTTCTGCATTTTCTTGTGATTTTAGCCCTATCTGTTGGATCCTTCCCAAAGATGTGAGGATGGACATAGGTTTTCTGAGAAATAGAAAGGATCCTCCCATCGATCAACCCCAAGAAAATCTCCCACTCATCCTTAAGAAAACTTTTCGAGTTCTCTAAGAGTTTTTCAAAATCAATTTCGGGGTTGAATATGGTCATTGCATCAGGAAAATAATCTACACTTAAACCCTCTTGAACCATGAAATCAAGAAGTTTCTCTGATGGAGAGACACTAAGGATCTCATTCATTACCTCCATCTAAGCTGCAGCTTCTCTTGTATGTCTATAAGGAGAACACAACCGATGCAAGCGACTAGAGCGAATCAACGTAGGTCAAATGGCGAAAATCGCTTGTATCGGTCGTGTCGGCGACGAAAGGAAAATACACATGTAGGTGAGAAATTCTCTGAAGGTTGAAAATTTGAGTTTGTGAAGAAATAGGTATTTATAGGCGAGGAGGGAACAAACGGTCGAATGAGGTGGACCAATCACAGAGTGCCACGTGGCAACGTGTACGTTGCCCGATGCAACGGATAGATGACGTGGATCAATCAAATCATGCCACGTGGCAAAAGACGTTGGAATTCGCAACGGCTATCTGACGTGGACCAATCGGGGCATGCCACGTGGCCCAACGGTCAACTCAGTTTTGGGACCTATTTAAGCTTCCCTATTCATTTGCTTTTTTTTTTTTGTCAACACTTGCCAAGCGTGGAGGTTCCATTGCCACCAAGTTTTTTGGCTACTTCACAATTTCTATAGAGAGCGCTCTCTCCATAAGGTAATGTGGACACGACCGATGCAAGCGATTAGGGACATCCGAGATTTTTGGATAACCCGAATCGCTTGGATCGGTCATGTTTTTTAAATAGCATCGTCCTTGATCATACCTTGCAAATTTTGGTTTCTTTTGTGTTGCTTGAGTATAACGCATTGTTACCTTTATTTTAACTTCTATTTATTGAAATATGATGATGAATTCAGGGACGACCGATGCAAGCGATGAGTGACATCCGGGCATTTACGGATGACTCTTATCGCTTGGATCGGTCGTGTCTCTAGTGAGGAGGGAAGAAACGGTCGAATGAGGTGGAGCAATCATAGAGTGCCACGTGGTAAAGTGTACGTTCCCCGATGCAACGGATTGATGACGTGGATCAATCAGATCATGCCACGTGGCAAAAGACGTTGGAATTCGCAACCGGTATCTGACGTGGACCAATCGGAGCATGCCACGTGGCACAATGATCAACTCAGTTTTGGGACCTATTTAAGCTTCCTCCTATTCATTTCCTTCATTTTTTTCTGTCAACACTTGCCAAGCGTCGAGGTTCCATTGCCACCACGTTTTTAGCCTACTTCACAATTTCTATAGAGAGCGCTCTCTACGTAAGGTAATGTGGACACGACCGATGCAAGCGATTAGGGACATCCGAGATTTTTGGAAAACCCTAATCGCTTGGATCGGTCATGTTTTTTAATATCATCGAGTCCTTGATCATAGCTTGCAAATTTTGGTTTCCTTTGCTATGATGAAAAGGAACGTCCGAGATATGGAAACCAAGACATTAAAGATGCTGCCTTGCTTAATTTGAACAGCCAGACAGAAGAGTCAGCTTCTCAAATCCTTGACATGCATGTGGGGATCTTTTTCGAGGAGCAGGACACCAGTGGGGGGTTTCGTGAGATATAGGTGTGGGAGGTCTCCATCAAAAAGGAGGAAGCGGGTTCTGCTAGTAGAGGATTTGAGAAGCTGACTCTTCTGTCTGGCTGTTCAAATTTTTCTTTATAGTAAGCAAGGTAGCATCTTTAATGTCTTGGTTTCCATATCTCGGATGTTCCTTTTCATCTCGTGCCTCTGATAGTGGAAAGAGTCATTGATTATAGTTTTCCAATTATCTTTATCTTAGTGATAATTGAGTGTTTTGCATTGTCAGATATTATTTATTGATATTTGATGATTAATTTAAAGACGACCGATGCAAGCGATCAGGGACATCCGGGCATTTCCGGATGACTGTTATCGCTTGCATCGGTCGTGCCTCTCATAGTGGAAAGAGTCATTGATCATAGCTTTTAGAGAGTAAGTTTTGACAGTGGAATATTCCACTTTTCCTAATTCCTTGCCTAAAGATTGATTTTTTGCAGAGTATGGCTAGAACCAAAAAGACAGCAAGGAAGTTGTACCCTGAGGGTCAGGACAAGAATGCCCAAGGGGAAAATGTCCAGGAGCAAAATTCCCAGAAGGTTCAAGCCAAAGTGCCAGAGCAGCCTTCAAAAAAAAGGGTCAACTACCATGTTAAGTCTTTGAGGGAAATAAGAAGAGCCCAAAAGTCTGTCGGATTGTTGATCCCAAGACTTCCATTTATGAGAGTTGTCAAGCAGATCTCATCCAACCTCTGTTCTTTGATGAAGACCTCATCCTTTGTCAATGTGAGGTGGCAAACTCAAGCACTGCTATGCCTGCAAGAAGCTGCAGAGGACTTTGCTATTGATTTCATGAATGATGCCTACTTATGTGCTGCTCATTCTCATAGGGTAACTTTAATGGCGAAGGATTATGTTATTGTTTCAAGAATAAGATATAAGTTTGATAAAGCTCTGGTTCCTATTGATCACCACGACAAAAAATTCTTCGATATTTTAAATATACCTCCAGCTCGAGCACCTAAAACAACAGTTGTCATTGAAGAGATCAACGCTCAAGTCACTCATGATCATGAGACTAGAGCTGCAGCAAATAGTGAGGAGGAGAGGAAAAAGCAGGGATTATTTACAGAGGAAAGTGCCATCTTAACCCAGATTCAAAAGTTACAGAAAGCAAATAAAGAGCTCCTCAAGAAAGGAGATGGGCAGGTTATAGTTAATGTTGCAATGCCATGGCAAAGTGAATTGTTTCTTGACATTAGACCTGAAGATAACAAAATGTTGAGGGAGCTTCATCTTGAAATATCAGATAGTGTGGTCAACATTTCACTCAGGTATATCTAGAGGCCTTAAAATGCTTTTGTTTTGCATAATTTTCTAGTTCCTTAACTGCATTTTTATTTCTTGATTTGTAGGGTTCTTCTTCAACAATGTGAGGAAAAGGTTCAAAGAAAAGTATTTATTTTAGATCCTCTGGTGACACAATGTTTTTTACATAAACATGGAGATGCCAAGTCCTTTCTAAGGGGTTTTACAGAAGAAGTAGAATGTGTAATTTACCCATACATTGAAAAGTAAGTATTCATCTTCATTTTGGAAACATATTTGTTTCATTTAAGAAAGTATATTTACATGCAACTCATTGACAGGGGCCATTGGAGTTTGATTATTGTGGACTTCAATGCATATCAAGCTCTTTTCCTAAATTCTCTTCCATCACAGCATGGGAATTGCAAAGTGTAAGTTACTATACATTTTGTTCTCTATTTTAAAGCCATGCCCCGTTTTGATTTTCACTTTACAATGCAGTGCTGCAAAGCTTCTCAAGATGCATATTGATCAGAATTTTCCAGGAATAGCTAAAATGAATGAACAAAAGCAATTTGGATACAGCCAAATTCATGTGCCATTGCAGAGAGACTCAACATCATGTGGCTGGAGAGTGATTGCAAATGCTGTAAGATTCTTGGAAAGAAGGTTCTACAGTCCTGGATTGAATTTATCAGACTACCCAGATGCATGGATCATCTTGATCAGAGAGAGAGCAATAAATAGTATCATGAAACATGCAATCTGCCCACATGATCCAGACTCACCTCCACCCCCTCCACCTGATAGAAAACAGTCTGAAGATAAAAAGAAAGGGCTTCCTCTTCACTCACCACTAAAGCATATGAACAACATAAAGAGTCAAGCTGAAACCTCCAAAAAGGGACAGAAGCAACAGAGAAAGCAAGGCTCTAAAAAGGATAGAAAGGGTTAAATCAATTTTTGAGTCGTAGATTGAAATCAATTGTAAAGCCAACCGAGGTTGGAATATTTATTTTTTAACAAATTGTATGTAGTTATGCCAATCTTCATCTGGAAGATGGTCACAGTTGTATTGAACCTCTTGAGAGTTTGACAAAAGTTCACTGGATGGTCCAATTAAATTTATTTATGTCACAATTATGAATGCATTGTGGGTTTTTTACTTCATTCTTGTTGGAAAGTGTTTAAATTCGAGAAGTTACAGAAGGACATAAAGAATTAAGAGGACACGACCGATACAAGCGATACGGGGAATCGGAGAATCTTGGATTGCCCCTATCGCTTGCATCGGTCGTATTATCCATTTCATCGCTGCTGCTAGTTTTTATACTCGTGAGTCAAATCTTTACGCAAGGTCACTTCTTGAAGTCTACCGCGGTAGTTTGCTAACACGACCGATGTAAGCGAAAAGGGCCATCCGACAATTTCAGATTGCACTAGTCGCTTGCATCGGTCGTCTTCACTTATCTCGTCTTCTCTGCTTTATGCCTTGAGACATGCTCTTCTAATATTGAAATACCAAACCTTGGATTGGAATTTGCACCAAGTTCTCCACTCTCTCTTATATTACTTGGTAGTTTGCATTTGTACCATGATAATTTCTCTCGCGGTAGTTTGCTAACACGACCGATGTAAGCGATAAGGGCCATCCGAAAATTTCAGATTGCCCTAGTCGCTTGCATCGGTCGTCTTCACTTATCTCGCCTCCTCTGCTTTATGCCTTAAGACATGCTCTTCTAATATTGAAATACCAAACCTTGGATTGGAATTTGCACCAAGTTCTCCACACTCTCTTATATTACTTGGTAGTTTGCGTTTGTACCATGATAATTTCTCTCGCGGTAGTTTGCTAACACGACCGATGTAAGCGATAAGGGCCATCCGACAAATTCAGATTGCACTAGTCGCTTGCATCGGTCGTCTTCACTTATCTCGTCTCCTCTGCTTTATGCCTTAAGACATGCTCTTCTAATATTGAAATACCAAACCTTGGATTGGAATTTGCACCAAGTTCTCCACACTCTCTTATATTACTTGTTATGTGTACCATGATAATTTCTCTTGCATTACTTGAGGACAAAAAAAGTTGCATAGAATCAAATTATTTAGCTGAGCCTAGTGTGCACCTTTGATAGACTATAATTATTAAATTGAAATTAGATATTCAATTCTAGATCTCTTCTTCATCTAGAATTAACTTATGCAAGTTCCTGTATAATTATTTCTTAGTCATCAATTCACTCCTGCAAAAAAAAATCAATGGAAATATGAAATTAAGGACCTAGAAAATATCTAAGACATTTAAAATTAATAATTTTACACACATTGTTTGTAACCATCCTGCCAAGAAAATTCAATGGAAGTATCAATAGAAGCTTCTATTAGATGAAGATACATTATGTAAGAATGTCAGGGTTAACTTGTTACAATCTTAAAGGTTGGAACTTAATCACCCTTGGTGGCAGGCAGCTTATGCAAGATAATGATTTCTCTGATCTAATGTTAACTATTGCATCATCAATTGAGAATCTACACTGAGATGATACCTCATCAAGGTATTCTAGAAGCTCCCTTACATTTCTGAGATTCCAATTTGCAGTGACAATTATTTTCCTTGATTGAAAATCTGGATGAATCAATACTTCTAACTCAAATTCTGGACAGCTCTCCTCTGAGTCCAAGGCTATCCAAAGTCCAAGCTTTTTTTTCCACCTTCTATAGTCATATCCTAGAACCAGAGATTGTCGACAAATCTGATATGAGATTGAAAGAGAATTGGGACTAACTTTGCATAAAATAATGTCACCTAGCTTTTGAACTTCTTTGCTATCCCATTCCCTACCTAAAACATCATCAATCTCTGAAATAGGGACTCTCCTATTCAACCACATTGTTTTTGTTTTCTGTAATAACATGTTTTTAAAGCATGCTACAAAGACATGAATAGGCAAAAACCATTGAATCTTTATCCTTCTCGAAATTCGGCCTGCTAACATTGCCTTCTGGATGTCAAATTTAATTTTGCAGAGAAAACTTGAAACTGTTGAATGATCAGGAGCATCCCAATCTAATGAAGAGATGCAAGGACTAGGTACGTGTACAAGAATTCCATAAGAACTCCTCCCTGACGGCACTTGATAATCTGCATAATGGACAAATAACTCTATGCTATTGAAGAATTGAACAGATTTCTCTGCATACATGAGTTCTGCATATTCCTTATGAAGAACTCTGAATGTTCCTGTTAAACATTCAACAGGTTGCCATTCCACAATATTGGAAGGAAAGATATCTGCAGTACAAAAACATATGTTTCATTATACAAAATCAACTGGAATGATAGAAGAGCATTGTCAAACTTCACTTACAGTACGAAGGGAATTGAAGATGATTTTCTAGAACAAGATCCTTAGCGGTGTACACATGCTGTACTCGTGCAAACCAACCGCATCTCTTCAATTTGAAACTGAGAATACGTCCCTTCCAATGGTTTCTTGTGTTGTCTCTTTTGGCACGCTTGACTTTATGGACACCTCTACAGCTAGGAAGCATAGTAACCCAGTCATTTACTTTCACAGAAAGAGGTTTCCACAAAGAATCCTCTCTTCTGTTGTAAACCTCACATGAAGTTACGCGATTGGAAGGACGACGAGAAGAAGAAGCCATTTGAACTTAGGAGAAGAAGAATGTTCAAAGCGAGAAACCGACGTTCACAAATTTTGGCAGTATTTATAGAAAAAAAGGCTTTGTACACGTGGAAACTTTTGATTTGATGTTAACCCTGTCGTTGAATGATCATGACATTTTGTGAACCCAAAAATATTTCGTATCTTCAAAAATCAATTCCTTCTTGGAAATTCGAGAATATGCTTTGTGTAGTGTGCAAAAGTATCTTTTTTTGCATCAAACCAAAAAATTGTACACTGAATACGAGACTCTTCATCACTTTAGCGGCGCTTTGAAAGAAAATTGTATTAAAAAAAGAAATTCTCCATACGGTTAAAAGAGACAACAATGTTATATTCTTGTACACGTGGAAAGACGCTATTTGTCAATTTCCTTAATCTCTCATTAGCAAACAGCCCCTTTTCGGCCGTTTTTTGCCCTAATGGCGTGTCCTCGAGCCACTGCTCGGAGAAAAACAACAGCAAAAGCAATATCTGCTCTGAGCTGTTTGTGTGCCCTTGCGGCCGTCCATCAGCCTCCTGGAAATACTGTAGCAGATTGCCAAGCTTCCTTTGAAGTGTTAAAACCAAAAGCAAGATGTGCGTCTGAGTTCTATCTGTCTTGTCATGGCATTGCTTGCTTAGAATCTGCGCTATGAAAATCATCACCGTCTTTCTAACCATTTCGAAGATGAGTCTTCATGGGCGACTTTACCATACCTGATCTGCAAAACTGTTCTAGCTTCTATATAAATCCTTTGCCGCTGCGTCTCTCTCTCTCTCTCTCTCTCTCTCTCTCTCTCATCCAACCGCCCACCACTATCCATTCTGTCACAATCATGTCCACTCCCATTGTGATCTTGTAGCTTACAGTCGTGGCAGAAAAACGTTATCAAGAATGAAAGTTAAAGGAATTGACAGAAGGATATTCTCCCGATTTCCATCATCAATTTTGGCTGTCAGATTTCTGTCGCATAATCTTGTCAGATTTCGCGAGTCTGGTTTCGAATTCAAGTATTCATAATCCTACCAGCGGATGCCAAATGCTTTTTCGTCGAAGCTTCCATCAAACATTTTGCATCGCCATTGGCAAGCTATCATTCAAATAACATCAGCGTTATCTATAATGAGATTTGACGGTGATCATAAAGAGCGCCAGTAATCGTTATCGGCGTAATAAACACAAATAATTGATGATGATGACATAAGGAGATTTGACGGTGATCATAAAGAGCGCCAGTAATCGTTATCGGCGTAATAGAGAGAAATATTTGATGATGATGACAGTGTTAACGACATGAAGAACGTGAAGGACAAAAATAATTTTATTAATGACAGCAAGAGAGAATGTCCACGTCCCATAGGGTAGTTGATTGAGCTTTGACCTCTTGAGGTGGAGGTCTAGGGTTCACGCCCCGACTTGGACATGTATTTCTTTTGTAATAAAGCAAGTCTATGATGTAAGGGTCCAACCGGTTCACGCAGATCTTAAATCAGACACCCTTTGGGCACTCATGCGTATGGCCAAAGATCTCGAGACTAGACTTAAGTTTAAGTTCATTTGCTTTCTTAAACAAGTGATCGAAATAGCCTAGTGGTTAAGTTTCAAGGTTGTGAAGGTGGAGGTCTTGGTTCAACCCCCATAGGGAGCATGGGGAGAGTGTTTCGCCAAAGGAGCTCTAGAGTCTTTTGACTCAAGTTAATGTGAGTTAACTTGAGTCTAGTGAGACTTAACTCGAGTGGCGAGTATACCACTAGTGTGTTAATGTGAGTTGACTTGAGTCTAGAGAGACTGAACTCGAGTCGCGAGTACACCAACCACTAGTGGACTGTAGTGGAAGGTGCTAAAGTAGTGGTCCAAATCACTCCAACCACTAGTAGGCTCTAGTGGAGGATATGAAAGGAGTGGGGGAGATTGCAAATGCACTTGTGGAATCTAGTTACTTTTGTGGTCCTCATTGATTCGAGTAGCTATATATATAGGCATAAGTCGGGAGGAGAGTCATCTCTCTAGCCCGTGGTGGTCGTAATTCTTACTTTCTTGCATTAATTTCTTGACTAATTTAAGCACCAAGTTCCAAGTGTAACTTTGCAAATTCAAGTCTTGGACTCAAATCAATGCATAAGAATTGCATTCCTGGTAAGGAGTCATAAAGATTGAATATAGGCATGAACTTAGTCTCAAGTGAAGCATTATTTGAATAAAAAAAACCTCATGAATAGAACCTGATCAGTGGGTGGAGACACTCAGGTTGGATACCACACTAGTATCTCTGTGGTTGGATTCTATTTTAGATTCTCTCTAAAGGTTTTTGAGAATCCGGTCTCTTTCTCCTAAAGATAGGAAAAATAAATGCTTCAATATCTTGTTGAAATAGATCATTAAGAAGTTAAATTCTTAGGTCATCAAGTATTTGACTCATAGCAAGTTTATATCTTAGAAGTTTGAATTAGTTATTCAAATTTTTAGTTATTTCCTTCCGCTAGCGCTTTCCAAATCTTTTGGTATTGACTCAGATATGGTGTTTGATTTCTTTCGCAAAAGTCAAGGGTTAGCCGATTAGAACAAGATAACTAAATTAAACATCCTAGATAGATGTTCTGTACAAGATCTTATTGAACCTTAAAAAGATAACAAGTTCAAGATTGACTTAAACATTTGGGTTTTCTTCTAGTTACTAGCATAACTTTCATGACTTTCTAGAGTCCAAAATACTATAGAATAGAGAAATTAGGAATTCCTCATCAACTTGACAATTGCCAAGAACTAAAAAATCAAGATTTTGAGTAAAGTCCTCAGTTGAATAATTTTCATTTTGAATTTGACTTGGTCAAGATATAGTAAGGTTGAACCACAACAGATGGAAAACTTTCTTCTACAGTTTACATAGGATTCTTTAAGCCTATTAGGACAGAGTAGTCCTCCAATCGGGTGGAAAAAGAATCAAGTAAGTGTTCGCTGGGAGTAAACCATTTTACAAACATCCAATTGAGATGCTTGAATCAATCAAACTTCAAGTTTTCCAAATCAATATCAAGTGAATCAAGAGTTCTCAAAGTCTTGATTCAGATAAGAATCCCATCTTAGTTACTAAGTCCATGCACCAGTCATGCTTAGAAATGAATTAGTAATAGGAATCCATTGATTTGATATGTTTTTGCCTAGATCGCACATCGAGAAATAATGAAGTGGCTACGGATATTTTTCGATCCATCCTTATAATTCATTCATTACATTGTACTTTGACCCGTTTCTCAAAGTGCAAAGCCACACAATGTTTTGAATCATTTGGGCAGGGATCCCACCACAAAGATGAGACATGTTCTTCTAGTTTTAGAACATGACCATGTTCTTCCAGATTAAGAACATGAGGCTTGGGGGTTGCCTATATTTATTATATATAACTTTATTTTTGAGGACAAAAATCTTTCCCAATGGGCGAAGAATGTAATAAAGTAATTCTATGATTTAAGGGTTCGACCTATTCACACACATCTGAGACCGGACACTGTTTGGTCACTCATGTGTATGGCCAAAGATCTCAAGACTAGACTCAAGTATAACTTGATGTGCTCTCTTAAGAAAGTGATCCAATGAGCCTAGTGGTTATGTCTCAACGTTGTGAAGGAGGAGATCTTGGGTTCAACCCCCATGGGGAGCATGGGGAGAGTCTTTTGCCCAAGGAGCTCTAGAGCCTTCTAACTCAAGTTAACGTGAGTTAACTTGAGTCTAGTGAGACTTGACTGGAGTAGCGAGTACATCAACCACTAGTGGACTCTAGTGGAATATGCTAAATCAATGGTCCAAATCACCGTAACCACTAGTAGAATCTAATGGAAGATATAAAAGGATTGGACGAGATTGCAAATGCACTTTTGGACTCTAGTAACATTTGTGGTCCTTGTTGATTCAAGTAGATCTATATACAGGCATAAGGTTTGGAGGAGAGTCATTAGTCATATCTACCGGATGGCTTCCATTTGAACGATGGGGTCTTGATTTCATAGGACCAATTAGTCCTACTAGTCAACCAGGAGGTAAAAAGTATATTTTGATGGCCAGATGTTATGCCACTAAATGGATAGAGGCTAAAGCTACTGTGGACTGCACGGCTTTAACAGCAGCAAAATTTTTTTATAAACGTATTTTCTCAAGATTTGGTTGCCCACTGGAAATTACTAGTGATAGGGGCACACATTTTGCAAATCAATTGCTCCAGTTTATATTTGACAGGTATAAAATCTTCCATAAAAAATCTTGTGCCTACTATCCAAGGGCAAATGGCCAAGCAGAGAGTTCCAATAAGATTTTGATTGGATTGCTTTGCAAATAATCTTTCGATCATCAAAGCTCCTGGCCCCTAGCACTGATCGGTGCAATCTGGGCTTTCAGAACTACGAAGAGGGGAACCATAGGCGAGACTCCATTTCGGTTAGTATATGGGAAAGAGGCATTGGCACCGTTTGAGTTCATTATCAGAAAGGAAATAGGAATCAGAGCCATTGGGATTGAACCCCCCATTCAGAGATTGGTGGCATTAGAAGAGTACAGAGAAGGGGAAATGCAAAAACTTCTGGTGACACAAGAAGAGCACAAGAGGTTGCATGATAGGTATCTGAGATCCAATGAAGTTCAGGAAGGGTCTATGGTTTTAGTGCATCAGGTTCCAGCAATTTCAACTAAATTGGCGCCTAAATGGGTAGGACCATATAAGGTTATCCACGTATTGCCACATGGCACAATGCATCTGGAAGATCTGTAGGCTAAAAAGATACCCCTGGTCAACATCTCTATGGTGAAGAGTTATTTGAATTGATGCAAGCAGATGAAATTTACTCCCTGTACATACCATAGTTCTTTCATTTTCTACAGTTCATTTTGAAGGAATAAGCAAATAAAGGAATTGCACCAGGGACGGTGCAAAAGCTTGATGTGGGGGTCTGTAGAGCATCTCTCTCTCTCTTTTTGTGGACTGCGCAGAGTTTGTTGTGTAAGCACAGAGCATTGGACCTCTCTCTCTAAGACCTGGCACCCTTCCTTTTGCTTATACGCGTATGGAGACAGGGCTATGATGTAGAGGGGCTTGTTCCATTTATGCTTGTCTGAACCCCAAGAAGCAAAGGGGCTTGCAAAACAGAGCTCGGAAAGGCTCCTCTATGACTAAGAGGCTCTCTCCCTCTCTCTCCCCTCCCCACCACCCTCCCTCGCCCCCTCACCCTCCCCCTCACACCACTCCTGCCCCCTCCCCCTCACACCACCCCCGCCCCCCTCACCTCACTCCCGCAGCCCAACCCCGCCCCCTCCCCCTCACACCCTGCCATTCACCCCCTCACCCGCCACTCACACACCTCCCCACTCACCCCGCCATCTCCCCCCGCCATCCCCCCACTAACCCCCACTCACCCCCGCCATCTCCCCCCGCCTTCCCCCCCCCACTAATCTCTCTCTCTCTCTCTCTCTCTCTCTCTCTCTCTCTCTCTCTCTCTCTCTCTCTCTCTCTCTCTCTCTCTCTCTCTCTCTCTCTCTCTCTCTCTCTCTCTCTCTCTCTCTCTCTCTCTCTCTCTCTCTCTCTCTCTCTCTCTCTCTCTCTCTCTCTCTCTCTCTCTCTCTCTCTCTCTCTCTCTCTCTCTCTCTCTCTCTCTCTCTCTCTCTCTCTCTCTCTCTCTCTCTCTCTCTCTCTCTCTCTCTCTCTCTCTCTCTCTCTCTCTCTCTCTCTCCCCCGCCTAATTCCCCGCAGCCCCCCCGCGCAGCTCCCCTCCCCTTCCCCCTGCCACCTTTCCCCACCCCCCTCCCCCGCCTAATTTCCCGCAGCCACCCCCGCGCAGCTCCCCTCCCCTTTCCCCCGCCACCTTTCCCCACCCCCTCTCTCTCTCTCTCTCTCTCTCTCTCTCTCTCTCTCTCTCTCTCTCTCTCTCTCTCTCTCTCTCTCTCTCTCTCTCTCTCTCTCTCCCTCCCCCGCCTAATTCCTCGAAGCCCCTCCCCCCCCCCCCCCCCCCCCCCCCGCGCAGCTCCCCTCCCCTTCCCCCCGCCACCTTTCCCCACCCCCCTCCCCCGCCTGATTCCCCACAGCCCCCCCCACGCAGCTCCCCTCCCATTCCCCCAACCACCTTTCCCCACCCCCCTCCCCCGCATAATTTCCCGCAGCCCCCCCCCCCCCCCCCGCGTGCCCTCCCTCTCTCTCTCTCTCTCTCTCTCTCTCTCTCTCTCTCTCTCTCTCTCTCTCTCTCTCTCTCTCTCTCTCTCTCTCTCTCTCTCCCCCCTCTCCCACCCCCGCAGCCCATCCCCACCGCCATGCCCCCCCCACTAACCCCCACTCACCCCCGCCATCTCCCCCCGCCTTCCCCCCCACTAATCTCTCTCTCTCTCTCTCTCTCTCTCTCTCTCTCTCTCTCTCTCTCTCTCTCTCTCTCTCTCTCTCTCTCTCTCTCTCTCTCTCTCTCTCCTCGTGCGTTTTCTCTCTCTCTCTCTCTCTCTCTCTCTCTGTGTCTCTCTCTCTCTCACTCTCTCTCTCTCTCTCCCTCCCCCACCTAATTCCCCACACCCACCCCCCCCGAAGCTCCCCTCCCCTTCCCTCCGCCACCTTTCCCCACCCCCCTCCCCCGCTTGATTCCCCGCAGCTCCCCCCCGCACGCAGCTCCCCTCCCCAACCCCCGCCACCTTTCCCCACCCCCCTCCCCCGCATAATTTCCCGCAGCCCCCCCCCCCCCCCCGCGTGCCCTCCCTCCCTCTCTCTCTCTCTCTCTCTCTCTCTCTCTCTCTCTCCTCTCCCATCCCCCCAGCCCATCCCCACACCCTCCCCCTCACACCACCCCCTCACACCACCCCCTCGCACCACCCTCACACCACCCCCGCCCCCTCACACCACCCCCTCACACCACCCCCGCCCCCTCACACCACCCCCGCAGCCCATCCCCACGCCCTCCCCCTCACACCACCCCCCAAAAATTGGGCATCTCCTGGGCGATTACCAACCCTGTGATCTCCAACTGGAAAAGAATGCTGCCTTAAGTACACTGGAATGTGATTACCAGCTTGCACTCTTTCTTCATGAAATGGGGACAAATGAGCACTTCGCACAAATCTGTTGGCCTTTTGAAGCGAACTTTCATGAGAAATATTTGCATCATGAATTGGATCCAGAAACAAATGGTGAGAAGGCATCTTCGAAGTTTGGTGGTGGTATCTTTCATGAGACTGATGAGGGATATGAGAAACCTTCTGCTGTCTGAAATCGAAGTATACTGGTCTGCTTTCGATAACACCTCTTGAGGCAGCCCATCCCCACACCCTCCCCCTCACACCACCCCCTCACACCACCCCCGCCCCCTCACACCACCCCCTCACACCATCCTGCCCCCTAGCACCACCCCCGTAGCCCATCCCCACGCCCTCCCCCTCACACCACCCCCTCACACCACCCCCGCCCCCTCGCACCACCCCTTCACACCACCCCCGCCCCCTCACACCACCCCCCCAGCCCATCCCCACGCCCTCCCCCTCACACCACCCCCTCACACCACATCAGAGGACGCAGGTTGGAGTTGGGTTTGCAGCATTGGAATCTCCAAGATGAAAGTAATGGTGGATTGGTTTCAAGATTTTCGAGCAGGAAAGTGAAGTTTCCTCAACTTGGAAGTGGAGCGTCAGGGGGTGGATGTACAAATGGATGACATGACCATGATAAAGACTCAAAACATGGCATGATCTTTCAGTCAGCACCAGTATCCGTGTCTGTATGGCCTAGCACATGTGGGCATAGGGACTTCAATGGTGATGTTGGTAGAGATGGAAGGTCTTCAGACGACGATAAAGTGGAAGTTGATCCAGAAAATGCTAATGATGATGATCCAGAGGATGAGAATCTTCACTGTGGTCAAAGAGGCAGAATGACACCCCATGATGGTCCGTAATTCTCTCTCCCATGATGGTCCGTAATTCTGTCTGGAGCTGTATTGGCTTTGAGGATTGATGAGGGCTTGACAAAGCAGTGAGTTCTTGAAAGAAATGTTATCTTATCAATTGTATATGGGAGCTTTTTCATGGGCTGGTATCTTGCTCTGTTTTGGTCACTGAATTTAGTTTGATTAGGGGATTCATATCTATGGAAGATGGTTGTCATTAATGACGGGAAGGATTTTGTTTGGGAGTACCTAAATTTTGAGAGTTATCTCCAAAGCCTATGTAGAACGTAAAAAGCTATTGCCACCAACCATTCTCGACGACTACCTACTTTTGAGGATCTGATTCAAATCAAGGGAATAATTGACCTACCCCCAATTTTGGGCAATCAACCGGCGCGTGATCACTGGACGTGAAGATTCGGCAAGGCTCTCTTGGCCTATTGGGCCTATAAAAACAATGGATTTGTGCTCATTTGGAGTACATTTTTTCAGAGTTTCGTTGACGTGTGTATACGTGCAGAAGTCCTCTCTTGCACTTGATGGTTTCAAGCCTATTGTAGGAGCTACTCTGTAGTGTGGATACAGAGGGTAGGCTTCTCAGTGAGGGCTATGAGCACTATAGTGTAAGAGAGTGCCTAGGATTTTCTTTCTTTTCTGTGAGTCAGTATTGGTGTTAAGCTCTATTCTCTTGAGCAAATCTTACCATTTGTATTGTGGTGGGTTAGACTGCATGTAATTGGCCCCCTTAAGCTGATGAGAAGACTCTGTGCATTGAGGTTATTTGTTTCTAGGATGGCATGTTAGCCCCCTAAGCTTGCACTTTTGAGCATCACACTGCCCAACCTTGTAATCATCTTATTCGAATCAAGAAGTGTATGGTCTTCCTTGGTCATTTGTTGTCCATATTTTCTGAAGTATTTACCACTCTGTGCAAACGTTGTTATCTGCCTGCTCACAGAAATGTCAAAGGGTATACTTCCCTAAAGAGAACCCCCCTTGAGTAGGTGACATACTGGATGTGTTAATCTTTAATCTCTACTTTTGGTTAAAAGTGGATACCTCAGTACCTCCTCTACTTATATGCAGCATATGCATATGCACATGCATATGCAACATATACATAAAGGCAACATATGCAACATATGGACATGCATATATAACATATGCACATGCATGCAACACATGCACAAGCATAGATGCAACATATGCATATGCATGCATGATGGATGTATGCATAATGCAACATATGCACATGCATGTGCAAATGTATACATGCATACATGATGCATCATTACATAATGTAACATGTGTAATTGCATACATGCAAACATGATTGAAATGCAAAAAAAAATATAAAAAATCAACAATTAGCATGACTCAAAATTTCATGAATAAACCATCAAAACATAGCTCAAAGGAAATCCAAGTACAATTCCAGTGTTAAGACTATAGTCGAAGATAATAAACATGAAAGTTCTCTTCCTAGGAGAAGAAACATGATAGAATTTAGCTACTCTTCTTAAAGCTACTTAGAAAATCACACATGCTTGTATGAAGCCCGCTTACGAGCTTCAAGAATTCTTCTTCTATGAGCACATGCTTATTCTCCATTTCCTTGAAATGGTGAATAAGATCCTTTCCATTATCCATCAAATGGTCTAATGATTCATCCCACTTTGGAATGCTTTGTCAAGAAGTGGATGAAGGTAAGGGTATGGGTTCACACTCATGAAGTTCACTTCCACGTCTGCCATTGTCATTGGAAAGGTTTGCACTTGAAGATGTGTGACTAAATGGAGTCATAATTGGACGAGTATGGTAGAGTACTCATCTACCACATCAAACCTTTTGGCACGTTATCTTCCTAATGTTGCCCGAAATGGAGTTATGTGCCTTGTCTTGACGGTATTGTCCCAACACCTTTGCCCACTTCTTTTGACATGCTTCACTATCTTTATCAAAGTGGGGATAGGTTGAAGCTAATTTTGTTGAGACTTTGGCCCATAAGTTGACTCCTTGCTTCAATGGATTGTTGAACTCTTCACTCATTCCTTCTCGTATGTGAACGAGTTGGTCCACCGAAAGATCCTTCCATTTTCTCTTCTTGCCATCGTCTTCATCCCCTAAGTCAATGATAATCTTTCTTTTGGTTGTTTTGCCCTTCTTTGCTATGGGTTCTCGTGGTTGAAGACTTTCATTTTTCCTATGTTCCTTCCTCTTTGTTGACTTGCTACATGGAGGCTCTGTTTGAGAGGCTTCCAAGGGTGAAGGAGTTGGAAGGCATGATGAATTTGATGGGCCATTTGCATTTACCCCACAAGAAGGGGGTCTAAATGCAAATGCATGGGTAGGAGAAAGAGAAGTGCTTAACATGGCTTGGTAGCCATGAGGAGGAATAGAGAAAGATGGGTGTGAGTATGGGTAATACGTAGGTTAAAAAAGAGAGGATTGAGAGGAGACAAAATTGTCTTCTTGCCCTTGAGATTCAAAGGAATGAGATGCTTGAGAGTCCATGACCTGAAATCAAAACAAAACTAATGGTAACATATATATAAATTGAAATGAAAAAGAAAAGAGAAATATAATATATGTAGAACACCTATCTTCACTCCAATAAACCTGAAAAAAAAGAACAAAGAAAACTAATGAATACACATGCCAATATAAAACATATAATAATATAAAAGTGAAATAAAAACCACCTCTACAGCACTTGGTTCTTCTACACTAGATATAAGTTCTCCAAAACTTGTTGTTGTACACTGTATAACCCTCCTCTTCATAGCATATCGTTGGAAATGAACATTGAAATTTGTATACCTCCTCTTTTATAGGGTCTTTAAAAATGTAGGTCACAAAAAAGTGTACGTTGCTAGAAAAATACATTGAAACTATACATGATGTAACAAATGACTTTGTTTTTCTCTTAAAAAAAAAACATTACATCAAACATTTGAATTTCTATTATTAATAGTATTTTTTTGTCTTTTTAAATAAAAAAGGATGTTATGTGATGTTAAGGTTCGATTTTTGCTTTATTATATACTTCCTCTACCAAAGTGGACCCTCTGTGCTCCTCACGGTGGGGTTTACGCCTCCGAAGATCTCAGCTGATTTTGGGGTGTGCACTGGCACATGATGGTAGCGGGTACTGCCGCGCTTTCTGAATAGAAGTAAACACGTACTCTCCAATGATTAGCGGAGAGAGGTGGCACACTTCTCCAGATATTGCTTTGTTGTTGTTTTTCTCTGAGCCGTGGCCTAAGGACACACATATAACCTAGATTCCGATTTTCCTCTCGTTTTTTCTTTTTCTTTTTCCATTTTTAAGGAAGCCATTACATTCTGGCAGGAGGCTGATACATGGCCTCCTGAGTTTCGTGGCTGCAAAGTCATGCATGTCTTGCAACCGAAAGGTCTCTCTCGCAAGGGCACAAATGTAATGGCTCCCATATGAGTAAGGAATTATAACGGAGAGGATAGAAGTTGTACCTCTGCCTTGGAGTCTATGCTAGCATATCTTATAGACTTTGGATATATTAACATCTGATCTAAATATATACTAATATAATATCATTCATGATTCATATCCTGATTTTCAATCAGTTACCACACTTATTTGAATGGATTGCTTATGAGGTAATACAGAATTTTTGACCATTAAAAGCCATAGCATAAAAATTCAAGTTAATTATTTAATTAGAAGATAGAATGTGGACTTCACCTTACAAGTACTTAGATTTTGAGTTTATTCAACTCATCTCATATTCAAGCTTAAAGGACTACTGACGTCATGTTTCTAGTCCGATGGCCATGCCTCAAATGTGTCAAATACCATTATTTATGTTTAGTATTGTGGAAGCACACCATAGCGTAAGCTAGCCCTAGTTAGCATATTCATCTTACTTTCGAATTGAAGAGTTAGAAGATGAGTAGGAGTTCCTCCTTGAGGTGAGTAGAAAAATTATGCTCATCCATATTTTCATATTAATGAATAGTACGTTTAGTTCCTCCACTGTTTATTATATTTTTTTCTCAAAACTTTGGTTTATTTGATTCAAGGCTTTAGAAAATCATATCAGTTAACATTGAGGTTTGTTCTTTATGCATAGTCCAAGTGAAGCTACTCTAGTACCCTATATTTTAGCAACTAGTGTGTTAAGTAATATAAGGTATCAAAGTACATCATCAACAACAATTATTTCTTTTTATTATGGTCAGAGCTGATGGGAAAGAGACACAGAAACGTTCGTAGCTCAACTGCCAACTATCATCAACTAGTGTGTTAAGTAATATAAGGTATGAAGGTACATCATCAACAACAATTATTTCTTTTTATTACGGTCAGAGCTGATGGGAAAGAGACACAGAAACGTTCGTAGCTCAACTGCCAACTATCATCATCTTTTATAACATAGTAATCCTGAGGGAAACTATAGATGTTAAGTAGAAGACGTCCAACTCATACATGCAATGTCTCATATTATAGTTATAATGTATTATCATTTCTTCTGTCAACATGCTTATAAATATAATATTAGATGTATCAGTTGTCAGGTTGCCAGTCTTTGTGTCTATGATCACCCTTCAAATTTATTTATTCTCTTTCATTCTATAGAACAGGATGCACGCAGGTACACACATATTTTTATGCCTTTGTCTCTGTTATCATGAGGCATTTGGTCAAAAAATGGAAGTGCTAATAAGTTAGTAGGGAAAAGACAAAGGTGATAAGGATGAGAAAAGTAAAATAAAAAGGAGTGGATGATCGATGGGAAGGGAAATCCAAGAAGACGAATATCAAAATAAAATGAAGCATACTGTATGTGTCAGAAGACTACCATCAATGGATCAAAGTTCTGAAGTTTCAGGTTCTCTTTAAGTGACTCAAAGAGATTTATGTGTCCATACATGACTTGTATGGGCATGGGTAAATGTTAACATAGGTTACCAAAGTTTTGATGAAGAAAATGTGTCCGTTTAAATATCTTTGTTCATATATACGTATGCACAGTACTTGACATTATTCCTTTGTATATCCTTCCCTCCATGCACAGTGTATATATTTTTTTCACGAATAGACTAATGTTAGTGCACTCATTAATTTACATTCCCTGTTTATTTTCCATCGGTTGTTTCTAATTTTGTTACAGAAACAATAAATTATAATGAAAACAATAAGAAGAATAAAATTATCCTAATTTTTAAGTAATTAAAAATGTGGTTGATTTTGAAATTCAAAATAAAATTGAAAAAATAAATAGAACATTGACTCTACCAATCAACCTAAAATCAAGAGATGACTGTTCATATTTTTCTCAATAGTATCGTCATTAACATCATCGTCCTCATCATCAAGGGTCTGTTGTCCTTGACGATAAATGGTTCCGCCAATCAAGCTACGATCAAGCGAGGAATGTCATCATTTAATGTATTCGCTCTTGTCCTTGTCGTTAATAAAATTATTGTAGTAGTTGATGTTGTTCATGTCTTTAAATAAAAGAAATTTCGGCCTTAGCCTACTCTCCCGGACTTTTATTACATAAAGGAAAAGAACAACTGAAGGGGAGTAGTGCTAACGTTGTTCCTTGTCGATAAAAGAATCGCCAACTGTAAGAATTTGATGTTGTTCATGTCGTTCATACTATCATCATCGTCATCAATTATTTCTCTTTATTACACCGAGACCTGATGGGAAAAGGACACAAAAGCGAGCACGATTAGTGGCGCTCTTTTAACATTACCGTCAAATTTAATTGTAGATAATGCTGGAGTTTCTTGAATGATAGATTGACAGCGGCGATGCAAAATGATTAATGGAAGCTTTCACGAAAAAGCATTTGGCATCCGCTGGTAGGATTATGAATACTTGAATTGGCAACCAGACTCGCGAAACAAGTACAAGCACAAGATTATGCGAGAGAAATCTGACAGGCGAAACTGATGATGAAAAGGGGGATAATGTCCGTCTGTCAATTCCTTTTAGTTTCATTCTTGATAACGTATTTCGCCACACGACTGTAAGCTACAAGATCACAACGTGAGTGGAGATGATTGAGAGAATGTATAGTGGTGGGCGGTTGGATATGAGAGAGAGAGAGAGAGAGAGAGAGAGAGAGAGAGAGAGATCCATGAAGATCGCAAAATTGCGGATAATGTTCTGATTATGAAATCCTAAGAGAGAGATCCACATAAAAGCACATGATTTTGCATACTGTAGCGGATGTGATACCAACCGGTCACCCACTAGGAATCATCCTTAAAATGGTGAGCGCGACGCTGATGATTTTGGCAATGGATCGCACTTGGTTTTAGAAATGAAACGAAGAGTCGGCACCACTTTGGGGGGGGGGGGCGGGGGGGGGGGGGGGGGTGGGGTATAGCACATATAAGAGTTTAATGTGTGCGTTGTTCATTATCAAAAGGAGACTACATATATAGATGAAGCTCTTGCCTTAGGCGGTGCACATGGCTACTGAAGAGCTCGGACAAAAAGGGTCTAAATGGTTAAGTTAGTTATCTAACATTATAGATCTCACAACTAGAGTGATGGCAATTGACAAAAGAAGTTACAATCCCCCCTCCTTTTCCCAAGCAATAGAAAACACTGGTTGTACATAGTTGGTTGCCACATTGGGCATGTCAAATTGGACATTTTTAATGTGCCATATTAGGCTACCTCATTGGGTTTGTGTTACCACATTGAGTTTGATTTACCACTTAAGATTTGATCGACCACATTGGGTGAGTGTGAACTTCATTGAGTTTTGTGTGGAAGTGTATATGACATTGACTTGTTATGTTCCATTGGGTTTGCTTTGCTTTGAATATGTCGAAAATTGTATTAGGTTGGCGTATGACAATCCGAATTACATGTAACTGAATGGACTTCATAAGCTTTACTATTTCAGAAATGAGGCTCTGCAAACATTTTTTTTTGAAATAAATATATATATCTAGTTCTTTTCTGAAGACACAAGTGAATGACGAGGGCTTTGTTCATAGTTGAGTTTTGGTGACGCAACCCCAATGGTTTTAGATGGTCAAGTTTTTTGGTTTATTTACAAACTGCACTCTCAAATCCTTTAGTGCTCTATGATTATTCCTAGACATCTAGGTTTGAGCTAGCTCATTTTATAAATTATTTTTTTCATCATAACAGGGTTAGACATTACTAAGTAATACTCAATAAGACCATCCAACATAATGGCTTTAAAAGATATAGATAAATTTATAGGTATAAATTTTGACACATGGCAAATGAAAATGAAAGGCTTCTTAATGCGCAAAGGTGTATGGAGATTCACCAATAAAGCTTCATGTAATGAACCAGGTTCAGAAGAGCTTATGCAAGCTGCCTATGCAATTCGCCATGGATGCGGCTTGCAAGAACTGGGCGATGAATGTGTGTCCGTGTGTGAGGGGCAGGCGCAAGTGAGGGGGGCTTGCGGGGCAGCGCGGAAGGTGGCGGGGAGTGGGGGGCCTACGGGGGGGATGGCGGGGGTGGTGGCGGGGAGTGGGGGGAATGGCGGGGGTGAGGGGGGGCGAGGGTGAGGGGCCTGCGGGGGGGGGGGGGGGGGGGGGGATGGCGGGGTTGGTGGCGGGAGTGAGGGGGCCTGTGGGGCGGAAAGGCGGGGGTGGTGGCGGGGAGCGCGGGGGAATCTGCGGGGAGGGCTACGGGGTGGGGGTGGCGGGGAGGAGAGAGAGAGAGAGAGAGAGAGAGAGAGAGAGAGAGAGAGAGAGAGAGAGAGAGAGAGAGAGAGAGAGAGAGAGAGAGAGAGAGAGAGAGACAGAGAGAGAGAGAGAGAGAGAGAGAGAGAGAGAGAGAGAACGCACAGAGAGAGAGAGAGAGAGAGAGAGAGAGAGAGAGAGAGAGAGAGAGAGAGAGAGAGAGAGAGAGAGAGAGAGAGAGAGAGAGAGAGAGAGAGAGAGAGAGAGAGAGAGAGAGAGAGAGAGAGAGAGAGATTAGTGGGGGGGAGGGGGGAAGGCGGGGGTGAGTGGGGGTTAGTGGGGGGGGGGGGGGGGGGGGGGGGGGATGGCGGGGGGAGATGGCAGGGGTGAGTGGGGATTAGCGGGGGGAAAGGCGGGGGGAGATGGCGGGGGTGAGTGGGGGTTAGTGGGGGGAAAGGCGGGGGGAGATGGCGGGGGTGAGTGGGGGGATTGAAGGGGGAGATTGCGGGGGTAAGTGGCGGAGAGAGAGAGAGAGAGAGAGAGAGAGAGAGAGAGAGAGAGAGAGAGAGAGAGAGAGAGAGAGAGAGAGAGAGAGAGAGAGAGAGAGAGAGAGAGAGAAAACGCACGGGGAGAGAGAGAGAGAGAGAGAGAGAGAGAGAGAGAGAGAGAGAGAGAGAGAGAGAGAGAGAGAGAGAGAGAGAGAGAGAGAGAGAGAGAGAGATTAGTGGGGGGGGGAAGGCGGGGGGAGATGGCAGGGGTGAGTGGGGGTTAGTGGGGGGGGGGGGAATGGCAGGGGGAGATGGCGGGGGTGAGTGGGGATTAGTGGGGGGCAAGGCGGGGGGAGATGGCGGGGGTGAGTGGGGGTTAGTGGGGGGGGAAGGCGGGGGGAGATGGCGGGGGTGAGTGGGGGTTAGTGGGGGGGATGGCGGGGGGAGATGGTGGGGGTGAGTGGCGGAGAGAGAGAGAGAGAGAGAGAGAGAGAGAGAGAGAGAGAGAGAGAGAGAGAGAGAGAGAGAGAGAGAGAGAGAGAGAGAGAGAGAGAGAGAGAGAGAGAGAAAGAGAGAGAGAGAGAGAGAGAAAGAGAGAGAGAGAGAGAGAGAGAGAGAGAGAGAGAGAGAGAGAGAAATAGAGAGATTTTGCAACAGAGAATTTGCCAATAATCCAAAATGGAACAAGAACAATGATGTAAAGCGAGCAAAACCAAGTGTAACACACAGCCGTATGAACATAGCGTGAAACATCAGGTCCATCAAAATACGTCAGCGTTGTCACCACCATGCCCAGCGTAAGTGGCAATCCAAACGCGTAAAACAACCACATGCTTAGAGTTGAGGAGCACGCTTTCATACATCTGATCGATGATACATACAATGTTCATCATCTACTCATCTATCTTTCATCTCATACTCATCTCATTCTCATTTCACGACTATCTATATATAGATATATATATACACATAAGGTTGATTCGACCTTAATTCAAATATATTGAAGTAATTACAAAACTAATGTACATGTGTTAAGAGACCTTTGCTTCCTGAATCTCATCTTAACTTCATGAAGTTGAACTTCAATCTTTTCTTCATCTCTTCACTTCTAAAACTTTTGTAATCACCAATTGTTGATTGTCCTGCACCAACAGCTCCCCCTCAATCATCAATTGTGATTACTTGCATCTTCTTTATCCCTTCCATATCTTTAAACCTTTGCAACTTTGGTCCATCCAAGCTTTTTGTCATCATATCTGCAAGTTGATCTTTTGTAGGAGTATGCATAACTTCTATTTCTTTATCAATAACCTTCTCTCTCAAAAAATGATATTGAATCTCAATGTGTTTAGTTCTAGCATGGAATATAGGATTTGCTACCAAATATAAAGAACTCATATTGTCTCCACAAATGATAGGAGTACCCTAAACAATATAAAAACTCTTCATAAGAGTTTTTAACCATATTACTTCTTTTGCAGCTTCTACCATGCCTTTGTATTCTGCTTCTTTAGATGATAGAGCAATTGTATGTTGCTGC
Source organism: Ceratopteris richardii (assembly GCA_020310875.1). Lineage (NCBI taxonomy): Eukaryota > Viridiplantae > Streptophyta > Polypodiopsida > Polypodiales > Pteridaceae > Ceratopteris > Ceratopteris richardii. The sequence continues at coordinate 133,206,678 of CM035443.1, read as the reverse complement.
TTAGAGCACTATGAAATTAGCTTATGTCCCACATAACACAAATATCCATGTGTTGATCTTCTATCATCAAAATTACCTGCCCAATCTGCATCACTCTATATCTTGACTCTTGTATCTGAAGTATATCCATAGTATAGACCTTCTTTAAGTGTGCCCTTGATGTACCTAAGTACTCTTTGTCTTGCAATCCAATGTTCCTTCCTAGGGCAATGCATGAATTGGGATAGAACTCCAACTGCATATGATAAATCAGGCCTTGTTAATGTAGCATAAATCAAGCTACCCACCAAACTTTGATAGAGCTTCATATCTTTGAATTCCTCTCCTCCATATTTACTCAATCTGTAATTCACCTCCATTGGAGTTGAAGCTATCCTGCAATCTTCCATTTTAAATTTGGTTAGCAAATTTTTCAGATACCTTTCTTGAGTTACATATACTCCATGTTGAGTATATGAAATCTCCATTCCAAAAAAAAAGACAAATTTCCCAAATCATTGTTTTTAAATTCTTTCTCCATCTCTTTCTTAATCATGTGTATACCTTTGTCATCTGTTCCTGTAAGTATTATGTCAGCAACATAAATACAAAGATAAATAAATCCATCTTCACTTGCTTTGACTAACAAGCTACTATCTGCCTTTGATGCTTGAACTCCAAGTTCCTTCAAGAACTTTACAAGCCTATAATTCCATACCCTTGGGGCCTGCTTCAATCCATACAAAGCTCTCTTGAGCTTACACACATAATTTGGATACACTTGATCTTTGAACCCATCTGGTTGTTCCATATAAGCTTCATCTGAAATGTAACCATTCAAAAAAGCATTCTTCACATCTAATGGAGACAACTTCCAACCTTTGCAAGTAGCAATTGCTGTGAGAGTCCTTATGGTTGTCATCTTTGCAACTGGACTATAAGTTTCATCATAGTCCACACCATATTTTTGTGCATATCCCTTCACAACAAGCCTGGCTTTGTATCTGGATACACTTCCATCTACAAACCTTTTTGTTTTGTAAACCCATTTACCTCCAATAATCTTCTGACTATTTGGTTTAGGAACCAAATCCCAAGTCTCATTTTCCATCAATGCATCATATTCCTCCTGCGTAGCTTTTTCCCAATTCTTCTTCCCTTTGGCTTCATCATATGTGGATGGATCTTCATCTGCTTTCAACATGTAAGCAGAATCTTTAGTAGTCAAGAATGAAGTATCATAGCTATACCTTGTAGGTTGCCATTTGTGCCTAGATGAACTTCTGACTTCTCCACTTTTTGAAGTTTCTAGTTCATCACATTCCGGATCAAACCTTGGAACTTCTTCAACTTCAACCTGTACTTCATTGTTCTCATATTCATCAAATATCTGAACCTTTGATTTACCTTTCTTTTGATTCACAACTTCTTCATCATCTGCATGAACATTAAGTGTACCTGCATACCAAGTACTTTGCTCATCAAATGCAACATCCTTGGACACAAGGAATTGCTTTGTGGATGGATTCCACAACTTATAACCCATCTGCTTGTCATCATAACCAATGAACACATACTTCTCTCCTTTAGGGTCCAATGTATGCCTTAATTGAGATGGCACATATACATATGCCAAGCATCCAAATATTTTACAATGATCCAAGGTAGGTCTCTTACCCCACCAAGCTTCATATGGTGTCATACCCTGCAAAGCTTTACAAGGTAACCTATTGACCAAATATGTAGCTGTGTTTACAGTCTCAGCCCACAAATAATTAGGGCAATTTTTCTCCTTCATCATGGATCTTGCAAACTCAACAAGAGTTCTATTCCGTCTTTCTACTACCCCATTTTGTTGATGAGAGTACCTACAAGTAACCTCTCTCTTTATACCTGCATTCCACGAATAATCATTGAACTCATTGGAGAAATACTCTCCCCCTCCATATGACCTTAATCTCTTCAATTTTTGACCTGTAATTCTTTCTGCATATGCATGATAGCGTTTAAATGTATTAAACACTTCTGACTTGTCTTTGATCACATAGATTGTAATCCATCTGGTAGCATCATCAACATATATGACATAATATCTTGAACCATTTATACTAAAATCCTTTGAAGGACCCCACACATCTGTATGTACCAATTCAAGTCTTTCTAAATACATAAAACCATGCTTATTGTATGATTGCTTATGAGCCTTACCTAACTGACATGCTTCATATCTGTATGTCATGTGTTGACCTGTAACATTAGGTAATCCAAGCACTGAACCATTGTTTATCATATCTTTGATACCCCTTTCAGTAAAATGTCCAAATCGTTTATGCCAAAGATCCAATTCAAATACCTTTTGCTATCCATATGTAAACATAGCATGTCCAACATTACCTTCTATCTTTAATGTGAAGAGCCTTCCTTCCTTCTTTCTTGTAACAACCTGTTTATACCCTTGACTATGGTCTTCAACATAAACTCCATCATTAGTGAACCTTACCTCATATCCTTTTTCCACAATTTGTCCTACACTGATCAAATTCTTTGGAATTGTAGGAATATACAAAACCTTACTCAAGAGAGTGCTTCCATCCTTGGCTTTGACTAAACCAATTGACTTTACTTTGTGCTTTGTGTTATCACCTGTTTGAATTGTATGATTGATTGCATTATTATCTAGATCAGTCATCAAAGCAATGTTTCCACTCAGATGATTGCTACATCCTGAGTCAATATAAAATACTCTCATGTCTTCATGTGAGGCTTCACGTGTTGCATTCATAATAAGAGTTGAATCTTCTTTCAAAAGAATTCCTACCACCTCTACCTCTAAAGTTTCCTCTCTGATATATGCCACCTGTTCCTCTTTGATTAAAGTTCTGATTAAAATTACCATTACTTTGATTATTATGCCAACAATCATGAGATAGATGATTGGTCTTACCACATATCCAACAAGCTCTGACATTATCTTTATTTTTTCTGCCTCTTCCTCTACTTCTGCCACTTCCTCTTCCTCTTAGGAAGTTTGCTTGACTTGGAGTACCTTCATCTTCAACTGATTGTTGCTTTCCTTTGCTAGCTTTCGTCTTGTCTTTAGAATACATTGCAGGACCTGTACTCTTGTCACTTTCACCTTTGACATCCTGCTCAAATGTTAACATATGACCTAGCAGCTGATTTAAGTCAGGAGTGAAATGATCAAGTGATAAATCAGTAGACAAAATGAATGGCTTCCATTTGTCATCACCTCTCAAACCTGTGAGGATGTGCCTTACCAATTTATCCTCCTCTATGTCTTCATCAACAGCTCCTAATGCATCTGCAATGTCTTTCATCCTTGTTACATAATCTGAGATGGATTGAGAGGCCTTCTTCTTGAACGTGGTAAATTCTGCCCACAAGGATGCTTTCCTTGACTTTGTTGTGTTTTGGAATTGCTCCTCCGAAGCATTCCATATATCACTTGCACTTTCAAGACCTCTAATGTGAGGTAGCAAGTAATCATTGACTGCCATATAGATAATGCTCCTAGCTTGAGCATCTCTCTTCATCCATGTCTTCAATTCTGATAATTCTTCCCTAGTTGGAACACTAGGATCTCTGAATTGAGGCTTCTCTTCTTCACTTGTAATGTAAGCTATCAAATCTTTGCTCATTAGATGAGCTTCCATCGTCATTGACCATGCTGGATAGTTCTCTCTATCCAATTTTTCAATTTGGAGACTATCTCCCATCCTTGCTTCACCTGTAGTCTCAAATCTTTAATCCTTATAAGGAATGAATGTCCCTTGGCTTCGAATGTTGCTACTTCTGATCCTTTTGATAACCTTTATGTGTCTTCCTTCAATCTTTCTTTCACACTTTATCCTTTTGAACCTTCAAGATGTGAAATTTGTATATCTGTAGCAGTCAGGGTCTTCCTTTCCTCAATTTTGATACAACCTACTCTAATACCACTGATGGAGAGTGTTAATCTCTAAACGAAAAAAATATCCTTGATGTTAGACCTCCTCTATATCAAGAGTAGCTTTAAACCCCAACCAATTTTGGAAGAAAATCACCAAACTATCAAGAAATTAGCTAACTGTGAAGAAAATCATTTCTCAAAAAAGTCTGTTGCACATTAATCACTCATTGATTAATCATTTGTGTAAATATTCTTTTGAAACTTTGTAGAATGTGTCGCCTAGAGTTTGCACACCTCCTCCAAGTTAAAACACTTCAAAAGCTTGAGTAGATTATGTGAAATGATTCAAACAATCTACCTATGTCTGAAACTGCTTCCCTGTAGAGTCGACTTTGACACCTGCAACTTCTAAGACATGGTTCTCCCAAACTAGAACCCCTTTAAGAAAATGCTTTTAGGCATAGATGGCTTACCTTTCAACTTAAATTTTGACTCCTCATTTGTGTAATACTTTACAGTATACACTAAGCATTGATCATTTCTTTGATCATCAAATGTGCGCTTGTTTCAGAAGACAGTCAAAACTTTCTGACATATAAATGTTCCTACACAAAATTCTCTCAGCATGTTTGCAATTGAACTCTCAAACGTTAACCATAAATTGATTAACTATGGACTTAGATTTGTACAAAAGGATTTCTCATAGAATTAAACACAGAAGGAGAACTAGAGAAAAGATCGATGTGCAATTCTCTAAAAACTTTCTCTTATCTTAACTCTTCATACATCTGATGGATAATACATACAACGTTCATGATCTACTCATCTATCTTTCATCTCATACTCATCTCATTCTCATTTCATGACTATCTATATATATATATATATATATATATATATATATATATATATATATATATATATATATATATATATATATATATATATATATATATATATATGTATATATATATATATATATATATATATATATATATATATATATATATATATATATATATATATATATATATATATATATATATATACATAAGTCTGATTCGACATTACTTCAACCACCATAGGGAGCATGGGGAGAGTGTTTTGCCAAAGGAGCTCTAGAGTCTTTTGACTCAAGTTAATGTGAGTTAACTTGAGTCTAGTGAGACTTAACTCGAGTGGCAAGTACACCACTAGTGTGTTAATGTGAGTTGACTTGAGTCTAGTGAGACTCAACTCGAGTCGTGAGTACACCAACCACTAGTGGACTGTAGTGGAAGGTGCTAAAGTAGTGGTCCAAATCACTCCAACCACTAGTAGGCTCTAGTGGAAGATATGAAAGGAGTGGGGGAGATTGCAAATACACTTGTGAAATCTAGTTACATTTGTGGTCCTCATTGATTCGAGTAGCTATATATATAGGCATAAGTCGGGAGGAGAGTCATCTCTCTAGCACGTGGTGGTCGTAATTCTTAGTTTCTTGCATTAGTTTTCTTGACTAATTTAAGTACCAAGTTCCAAGTGTAACTTTGCGAATTCAAGTCTTTGACTCAAATCAATGCATAAGAATTGCATTCCCAGTAAGGAGTCATAAAGATTGAATATAGGCATGAACTTAGTCTCGAGTGAAGCATTATTTGAATAAAAGAAACTCATGAATAGAACCTCGTCAGTGGGTCGAGACACTGAGGTTGGATACCACACTAGCATCTCTGTGGTTGGATTATATTTTAGATTCGCTCTATATGTTTTTGAGAATCCGGTCTCTTTCTCCTAAAGATAGAAAAAATAAATGCTTTAGTATCTTGTTGAAGTAGATCATTAAGAAGTTAAATTCTTAGGTCATCAATTATTTGACTCATAGCAAGTTTATATCTTAGAAGTTTGAATTAGTTATTCAGATTTTTAGTTATTTCCTTCCGCTTTCCAAATCTTTTGGAAAAGACTCAGATATGGTGTTTGATTTCTTTCGCAAAAGTCAAGGGTTGGCCGATTAGAACTAGATAACTAAATTAAACATCCTAGATAGATGTTCTGTACAAGATCTTATTCAACCTTCAAAAGATAACAAGTTCAAGATTGACTTAAACATTTGGGTTTGCTTCTAGTTACTAGCATAACTTTCATGAGTTTCTAGAGTCCAAAATACTCTAGAATAGAGAAATTAGGAATTCCTCATCAACTTGACAATTGCCAAGAACTGAAAAAAATCAAGATTATGAGTAAATTTCTCAGTTGGATAATTTTCATTTCGAATTTGACTTGGTCAAGATATAGCAAGGTTGAACCACAACAGATGGAAAACTTTCTTCTACAGTTTACATAGGATTTTTTAAGCCTATTAGGACAGACTAGTCCTCCAATGGGGTGGAAAGAGAATCAAGTAAGTGTTGGATGGGAGTAAAGCATTTTACAAACATCCAATTGAGATGTTTGAATCAATCAAACTTCAAGTTTTCCAAATCAAAATCAAGTGAATCAAGAGTTCTCAAACTCTTGATTCGGATAAGAATCCCATCTTAGTTACTAAGTCCATGCACCAGTCATGCTTAGAAATGGATTAGTAATTGGAATCCATTGATTTGATATGTTTTTGCCTAGATCGCACATCCAGAAATAATGAAGTGGCTACGGATATTTTTCGATCCATCCTTATAATTCATTAATTACATTGTACTTTGACCAGTTTCTCAAAGTGCAAAGCCACACAATGTTTTGAATCATTTGGGCAGGGATCCCACCACAAAGATGAGACATGTTCGTCTTGTTTTTTCCAGATTAAGAACATGAGGCTTGGGGGTTGCCTATATTTATTATATATAACTTTATTTTCGAGGACAAAAATCTTTCCCAAGGGGCGAAGAATATAATAAAGTAAGTCTATGATTTAAGGGTTCGACCTATTCACACACATCTGAGACCGGACACCGTTTGGTCACTCATGTGTATGGCCAAAGATCTCAAGACTAGACTCAAGTATAAGTTCATGTGCTCTCTTAAGAAAGTGATCCACTAAACCTAGTGGTTACGTCTCAATGTTGTGAAGGAGGAGGTCTTGGGTTCAACCCCCATGGGGAGCATGGGGAGAGTGTTTTGCCCAAGAAGCTCTGGAGCCTTCTAACTCAAGTTAACATGAGTTAACTTGAGTCTAGTGAGACTTAACTGGAGTAGCGAGTACATCAACCACTAGTGGACTCTAGTGGAATGTGCTAAATCAATGGTCCAAATCACCGTAACCACTAGTAGAATCTAATGGAATATATGAAAGGATTGGACGAGATTGCAAATGCACTTTTGGACTCTAGTTACATTTGTGGTCCTTGTTGATTCAAGCAACTCTATATACAGGCATAAGGTTTGGAGGACAGTCATCTCTATAGCATGTGGTGATCATAATTCTTAGTTTCTTGTAGCTTTGGCCACTTAAAGTTCTTGTAATGTTGTAATCTTGTCTAACCCTTTCTTTGTGGGATAAGGGGGCGTGCCGAGGGTAGTATGCTCATTTACTTGTACATTTCACTTTCTAAGTTAAAGTTCCACGGAGTAGGCTTTGGGTGAACCTCCATTAAAAAAAACAAGAGGAGAGAATACATTAAATAATGATAATCTTCTCTTGATTGTTGCTTGATTGGCGGAACCATTTATATTCAAGGACAATAGATAGTTGATGATGAGGATGATGATGCTAATGACACTAGTATTGAAAGAAATCTGAAGATTCATCTCTTGATTGTAGCTTGATTGGTAGAGTCAGAGCTCATCAAAGTTTTGCATCCAAGTCCCTTAGGATGCTATTATATTTCTTTTTTCAATGCCATTTTCAATTTCAAAATCAACCACATGATCTATTACTTAAGAATCAGGAATATTTTTTTTCTTCTTATTATTTTCATTATGTTTTATTGTTCCTTTAAAGAAATTAGAAAAAGCCGATGGAAAATAAACATGTCATGTAAATTAATGAGTGCATTAACATTAGTCTATTCATGAGAAAATATATATACTAATCATGGATAGAAGTAAATACTGTGCATATGTACATATGAACACAGATATTGAAACGGACACATTTTCTACTTCAAAACTTTGGTAGCCTATGTTTACACTTATCCATGTCCATACAGATCATGTATGGAGAGATAAATCTATTTGAGCTACTTAAACCAAACTTGAAACTTCAGAACTTTGATCCATTGATGGTAGTCTTCTAACACATACACTATGCTTCATTTTATTTTTATATTCCTCTTCTTAAATTTCCCTTTCCATCGAGCATCCACCCCTTTTTATTTTATTTTTCTCATGGTTATCATCTTTGACTTTTTCCTATTGATTTATTTGCACCTCCCTTTTTCGGCCAAATGCCTTATAATAGAAGAGATAAAAGCATAAAGATATGTGTGTGCATGCGTGCATCCTATTGAATCAAATGAAAGAGAGCAAATAAAGTTGATGGTGACACTACAACATATGAGGGGCATACTGACGTTGCCCATACCGACGGTCACCCCTCGGCGTCGGTATGACCGTTCAAAATGCTTGAAAAACCATGGATGCAATACCGACGATCATTTAATCGTCGGTATACACGGCCTCAGTATGAGTGCCGGTATAAGTGTCGGTACTTTACTGTAAGTTACCGACGCTTATACCGGCGCTTATACGGATGCTTATACCGACGCTCATACCGACGCTTATACCGAGGCAATTTTTAACCGGGCCCTAGAGCAAAAATTCAACATTTGCTTGCATTTTGAACCAAAGTTTGCTACTGTTGAGTTTGCGCACGCGAACTACATTCCGAACCTATTGTGTACACACATCTCTCTTTCTCTCTCTTTCTCTCTCTTTCTCTCTCTTTCTCTCTTTCTCTCTGTTTCTCTCTCTTTCTCTCTCTTTCTCTCTCTCTCTCTCTCTCTCTCTTTCTCTACATCTCTGTTTCTCTACATCTGAAATTTTGGTAAGAATTGCACATACTGTGGCACCCTTTCCCTTTCTTTGTGTTTCTCTTTTCTAATTTCTCTTCTCTTTTGTTTTGTAGGAGCTTTTTGGCATCAAATCTTTGGAATTCGAGGAAGGGCAACATTAAGTGGACCTTGATGACAACACTCCAAAGAATTACATCGATGTAAGTGATTGTTTTGTTTTTGATTGATATAGAGTGAGATAGAGAGAGATGAAAGAAAGAGAGAGATCTAGAGAAACATAAAGAGAGAGAGAGAAAGAAAAAGAGAGTGATTGAAGAGAAAGATAGAGAGAGAGTGAAAGAGAGAGAGATGAAATAGAAAGAGAATGAGATAGAGAGAGATGCATACATACATACACACAAATATGCATACACATACTCACATACATATTACATACACACATGCATATTACATACACACTCACATACATATTAAATACACACATGCATATACATACACATACATATTACATACTCACATGCATACATACATATACATACATACATGCATATTACATACAAACATGCATATTACAGACACACATGCATCTTAGATACACACATGCATATACATACACACACTTATTCATTCTCATACTCACATACATACATACATGTATACACACATATACATACACACATGTACACACACACACATGTATACATACACACATGCATATGCATACATACATACATACATATTTGCATGTACACACACATGCATATATACACACATGCATATTACATACACACTCACATATGTATACACACACATATGTGCATACACACGTGCATATGCATACATACATACACATATGCATGTACACACACATACATACATACACACATGCATATTACATACACACACACATATATATACACTCACATATGTATACACAGACATGCATGCATGCACATACACATACACACACATCACCTATACATACACACATACACACATATACATGTTTTAGGGTTAGGGTTTTAGGCTTACGGTTTATAAATTTCTCTTTTCTTTTGTTTTGTAGGAGATTTTTGGCATCAGTTCTTTGGAATTCGACGAAGGAAAAGATTAAGTGGACTTTGACGACAATGCTCCAAACAATTACATCGATGTAAGTGATTGTTTTGTTTTCGATTGATATAGAGTGAGATAGAGAGAGAGATGAAAGAAAGAGAGAGATACATACACACATATTTGCATGTACACACACATACATACATGCATACACACATGCATATTACATACACACACATATAAATACACACTCACATATATATACACACACATATGTGCATACACATGCATATGCATACATACATACACACACATATGCATGTACACACACATACATACATACACACATGCATATTACATACACACTCATATATGTATACACACGTATGTGCATACACACATGCATATGCATACATACATACACACACATATGCATGTACACACACACATACATACATACACACATGCATATTACATACATACACATACTAATAGACACTCACATATGTATACACACTCACATATCTATACACACACATGCATACATGCACATACACATACACACACATCACATATACATACACACATACACACATATATGATGGAGAGTGTTAATCTCCAAAAGGAAAACCTAATCTTGAAGTTAGAGCACCTCTATATCAAGAGTAAGTCAAAACCTTCACCAATTTGAAATATCTGTTGGAAGTGATGGCTGGATGCACTCAGAAGATCAGTTGGTGCTGCAAAACCTACTTCACACCTGCCCCTCTTTTCTCTTCAGATATGCTTAGTAGACTCCTTGAACTTCCAAATGACACAACAAAACCATATATGTACTTTGGAAATGGTTTGGGTAATGATCAAACCAAAACAGATAACTTGGTACTTCAAAAATCAAGAAAAAACTTTCTATTCCTGTAGTGATACCTGCTCAGACTTTTACTCAGTGTGACCAGCACACTTAAAATTGTAACAATTCCTTTTGGGAGTATTAAATTACCTTAGTAAGCTACCAATCACAAGTGGAATCACTTCAATTGATAAACTATGCACTGAGAAATAAGTTTAGCAAAATTATAATCACCCCCGACTTTTTAGGAGCTCTGCAGACACAGACCAGTGTGCACTTCGAAGCGGATTTCTCCCCAATGGCCAAATGAAATCCTCTGAGACTTTGTATGCTTGTAGTAGACTTTGAGCGGGTTCCAATGAGCTATAGATCTCTTGATTTGGTTCAGTAGATCTTGAGTTATGCTCCTTTGAAGTTGACAGACTTGGAGAAGATAACACAGAGAACCAGAAATGATAAATGTGTGTATATCTATTGATTGATAAGTTTGTACAAGCTCAATAGCATGACAAGCATAGCTAATTGAGGTGTGGTGGTGTAGGCTATGGAGTAGCACTAACACACACTCAGTTACAATGAAGATATGCCTCGGGGAGTGAGCTAGAATGAGTAACTTACCGTGACTTTTCAAATGGAGTTTTTATAGGAATTGATTGTGATTTGAATTTCAAATTCAAACTTAGGCTCCCTAGAATCTCTCCTCTAAAAGTAGGGAGATATTCTCTCCACTAAACTATTCTCTTTTCCACGACTTAATCAGGTAGGTAAGTGATTACATGAGATGCCAAGTCATAAAGACTTTTACAAGGGGTAAAAGATAATAACTCATAAATATGAGTTCCTATGCCTTATCCTTCATGAAGAGATATCCTTCAAGGGTTCCAAATCTATCTTCCAAAGTTCCAATGTTCCAAGCCAATGTGTGAAGGCTTGATATGCACCAACAGCTCCCCCTCAAGCCAAACACTTTGGCTTAAGTCTTCTCTTTCATTCTTCAATCACTTCCTGCAATCCAATCATGGATTTGAATCTGCATAACTTGTTTCCATCCAATGCCTTTGTAAGTAAATCTGCACATTGCATATTAGTAGACACATATGTCAATTGAATCTCTTTGCTAAGTAATTTCTCTCTCACATAGTGGTAATGAACCTCTATGTGTTTGGTTCTGGCATCATAAATTGGATTTGCTGCAAGGTGAAGAGAGCTAGTGTTGTCTCCAAAGATAATAGTTGGTCTTTTGTGTAGACCTAACTCTGTATATAGAAGCTTCAACCAGATAGCTTCTTGAGTAGCATTGGCAAGCCCTCTATACTCTGCTTCAGTGGATGACAATGCCACTGTAGGTTGCTTCTTGGCTGACCAAGAAATAGGCTTATCTCCTGCAAAACAAATATAACCTGAGGTGCTTCTCCTATCATCCTTGCATCCTGCCCAATCTGCATCTGAGTAAACTTTTATGTCAATATCTGATGTATAAGGAAAGTAAAAACCATGACTTTGTGTTCCCTTCAAATATTTCAAGATCTTCTTTGCTGCCTCTAGGTGAGGTACCCTTGGTTTGTGCATGAACTGACTAAGCACACTTACTCCATATGCTATGCCAATTCTTGTCAAGGTAGCATAGTTCAAACTACCTACCATACTTTGGTATCCTGTAATGTCTTTGATTTCTTCTCCTTCATGAGCACTTAGCTTCAGATTGACCTCCATTGGAGTAGTAGATACCTTAGCATCCTGCAAACCAAACTTCTTGACCATATCCTGCACATACTTCTTTTGAGTGATATATATACCTGAGTTGGTGTAGACTAACTCAAGACCTAAGAAGTACTTCAATAATCCAAGATCACTGATCTTGAATTCTTTCATCATCTGTCCTTTGATGTGTCTAATCCCATTGACATCATTGCCTGTAATGATGATGTCATCAACATAAACACACAAATATATTACCTCTGTACTACTTCTCTTTATGAATAGAGAAGTGTCTGCTTTGCTCATCACAAATCCTTGGTCTAGGAGGTCAATCTGTAATTCCATGCTCTAGGTGCCTGCTTCAAACCATACAAAGCCTTCTTCAATTTACAAACATAATGTACCTTTTTTGGATCTTCATAGCCAGGTGGTTGTGACATGTAGACTTCTTCAGATATCCATCCATTCAAGAAAGCATTCTTCACATCCAATTGGTACATGTTCCAATTTTTGGATGCAGCTACACTCACCATAACTCTGATAGTTGGCATCTTAGCCACAGGAGAAAATGTCTTCTCATAATCAATGCCTTGGGTTTGTGCAAAACCCTTGGCTACCAACCTAGCTTTGTAACTGTTTATTGTTCCATCTGAATTCTTCTTTAGTTTGTAGATCCACCTGGATCCTATTACCTTCATAGAGTCTTTCTTGGGTAACAAGTCCCAAGTATCACTTTCCTTGAGAGCTTCCATCTCTTCATCCATGGCTTCTTTCCATTCTGGTTTGGTAATTGCTTCTTCATAGGTACCTGGTTCTTCATTCAACAAGTCCTTTGCAAGATATACAGAATGTTTAGTTACAAGTGATGTGTCATACCCAAATCTGATAGGCTTCTTCTTTTCTCTCTGAGATCTCCTCATTGCTTGGGTTGAATTTTCTGGTTTATCTTCTAATTGCTTCATCTTCATCTTCCCTTTGGACTTCCAAGCCTTGAACTCTTCAAGGTTTATTGTATCATCATCATCTGAGCTTGAATCTTCTTGCTAATTTGGTTCTTCCTTAGTGAGCTTTGGGAAATCTTCTTCCATGTCATAGGGTAGACTCACTTTCCTGCATTCATTCTCATACCAAGAGTCATTCTCATCAAATATGACATCTCTGCTTACCTTGAACCCTTTGTTTGTTGGGTTGTAGAATCTGTATCCCTTTTGGTTCAAATCATAACCAATGAAGATACATTTTTCAGCTTTAGGGTCTAGCTTTCCCCTTACCTGTGAGGGAATATGCACATATGCTACACAACCAAAGATTTTGCAATGATCCAGAGAGGGTCTCTTACCATGCCACGCTTCATATGGTGTCATGCCATCAAGTGATTTGGATGGCAACCTATTGATGAGATAAGTGGCAGTGGATACACTCTCTGCCCATAGGTAATTTGGCAACTTTTTCTCATTAAGCATAGACCTAGCTGTTTCCACAATGAGTCTATTCCTTCTTTCAGCTACCCCATTTTGTTCAGGTGAGTACCTTGTAGTAATCTCCCTTTTGATGCCTCTTTCCTGCAAGAAATCTTCAAACTCATTGGAGAAGTACTCTCCTCCACCATCTGACCTTAGCCTCTTCAAGCTTCTTCCTGTTTGATTTTCAACAAGTGCAAGATACCTCTTGAAACAATTAAACACTTCATCTTTATGCTTCATAAAGTATAAAATGGTCCACCTGCTATAATCATCAATGAAGGACACATAATACCTTGAACCAGAAATGGAAGGGTCCTTGCTAGGTCCCCAAACATCTGTGTGTACCAAGTCTAGGTAGTCTTCATGCATGAAACCTTTCCTTGAGTAGGGTAATCTGTGAGACTCACCAAATTGACATGATCCACATTTGTAAATCATGTGTTGCTTGGATACATTAGGTATCCCAAGCACACATTGATCCCTGCACACTTGCTTAAGAGTCCTTTCACCTATGTGCCCTAATCTCTTATGCCATATCTCTAACTTTGAAAGTGTCTGATCCTTGTAATTATATAAAGCAATGTTTTTTGTATCTTCTAGCTCAAATGTAAATAATCTACCTGATTTCTCCCCTTTGGCTATCCTTCTGAATCCTTGTTTTGGATCCTCCACATATGCTCCATGTTGTGTGAATCTGACCTGCAAACCTTTCTCCACAATCTGACCAACACTCATTAAATTCTTAGTTATTGTTGGTACATAGAGTACCCTGCTTAATAGGTTCTGATTACCATCACATGTCTTCACATTTCCAATTTTGACAACAGAGTGTTTAGTGTCATCACCTGTTTGTACCTGATGTTTGCCCTTGGGCTCTTCCAAATCAGAAAGTAGTGCCACATTACCAGCTACATGGTTAGAACATCCTGAGTCAATGTAAAAAAAATGATCATCATTTGTACCTATCTTGGAGGTCATATTCATGATCAATAGGGAGTCATCTTGCTCCTCTGTGTAGTTGTTGTAGTCTCTTCTATTTCTGAATCCACCTTGGTAGTTCCCATTGTGGTTGTTGTTGTAGTTGTTGTTGTATTGGTTGTTGTACCCATTGTAGCTTTGATGTTGGTTGAGTCTGCCTCTCCCTTGAGAGTATCCACCTCTTGAGTAGCCTCTTCCTCTCTGATTTTTGTAGTTCTTGTAGCATTCATCTGTGGTATGATTGGACAATCCACAAATAATGCATGGTGATGAGTTGTAGGGTCTCCCCCTACCTGACTTACCTCCTCTGCCTCTTCCTCTAGATGACCTACCTCTCCCTGCATAATTAGCTTGAGAGGTAGAGCCTTCTTCATCCTGTTTCTTCTTGCCTTTATCTTTAACCCTTTTTTCAGTATAGAGAGCAGAGGGGTTGTTACCTTTTGATTGATCTCCAGCCTTTGTAAACTTTGCTTCATGTGTAAATAGTTGGCCCATGAGTGTTGTGAGATCAGGGGTATGCATGTCCATATAGATATCCATTACAGTGGTGAAACTTTCCCACTTATCATCTGCCTTGAGTCCATCTGTCACTTGCCTGACTATTTGCTCCTCTTCAATTTCCTCTCCAATGCTTGCTAGTTGGTCTGCCACATCTTTGATCTTTGTCGCATACTCTGAGACTGATTGCTTGGGCTGCTTCCTAAGGGTTGTGAACTCAATCCATAATTGATTCTTCCTAGCCCTTGTGTTGGAAGAAAAATAATTTGACAAGGTTTCCCAAGTCTCTTGGGAAGTCTTACAGTTCCTTACATGAGGTAAAAGAAAGTCAGATATAGATTTTAGGAGATAAGACCTTGCCAAAGCATCCTTTGCACACCATTGGTTGAGCCTCTCATGTTCATCCTTTGTAGGTAGTCCTCTAGTCTTGAATGAGGGCAACTCCTCATCTCCTGATATGTATCCAAATAGACTTCTCCCTTGCAGATACGTCTTCATTCTCAATGACCAAGCTTGATAATTGTTTCTATCCAATTTGTCAATGAAGGAAGGGAAACCATCACCCATGTTTACCTTCTATGCTCTGATACCACTGTTGGAAGTGATGGCTAGATGCACTCAGAAGATCAGTTGGTGCTGCAAAACCTGCTTCACACCTGCCCCTCTTTTCTCTTTAGATATGCTTAGTAGACTCCTTGAACTTCCAAATGACACAAAGAAACCATATATGTACTTTGGAAATGGTTTGGGTAATGATCAAACCAAAACAGATAACTTGGTACTTCAAAAATCAAGAAAAAACTTTCTATTCCTGTAGTGATACCTGCTCAGACTTTTACTCAGTGTGACCAGCACACTTAAAATTGGAACAATTCCTTTTGGGAGTATTAAAGTACCTTAGTAAGCTACCAATCACAAGTGGAATCACTTCAATTGATAAACTATGCACTGAGAAATAAGTTTAGCAAAATTATAATCACCCCCGACTTTTTAGGAGCTCTGCAGACACAGACCAGTGTGCACTTCGAAGCGGATTTCTCCCCAATGGCCGAATGAAATCCTCTGAGATTTTGTATGCTTGTAGTAGCCATCTCTTGATTTGGTTCAGTAGATCTTGAGTTATGCTCCTTTGAAGTTGACAGACTTGGAGAAGATAACATAGAGAACCAGAAATGATAAATGTGTGTATATCTATTGATTGATAAGTTTGTACAAGCTCAATAGCATGACAAGCATAGCTAATTGAGGTGTGGTGGTGTAGGCTATGGAGTAGCACTAACACACACTCAGTTACAATGAAGATATGCCTCGGGGAGTGAGCTAGAATGAGTAACTTACCGCGACTTTTCAAATGGAGTTTTTATAGGAATTGATTGTGATTTGAATTTCAAATTCAAACTTAGGCTCCCTAGAATCTCTCCTCTGAAAGTATGGAGATATTCTCTCCACTAAACTATTCTCTTTTCCACGACTTAATCAGGTAGGTAAGTGATTACATGAGATGCCAAGTCATAAAGACTTTTACAAGGGGTAAAAGATAATAACTCATAAATATGAGTTCCTATGCCTTATCCTTCATGAAGAGATATCCTTCAAGGGTTCCGAATCTATCTTCCAAAGTTCCAATGTTCCAAGCCAATGTGTGAAGGCTTGATATGCACCAACAATATCAATGTTCAATTATCAAGTTCTTAAACTAACTGTGAAGAAGAAGATCACTCAGAAAGTCTGTTGCACATTTCTTTCTCATTGACTGAGTAAACATGTAAAGTTTTCAATAAAACTTTGCACAAGGTGTCGCCTAAAGACTGCGCACCTCCTCCAAGTCAAATTATTCCAAAATATTGAGTATAACTCGAGAAATCAACTTGACAAGTCAACTATGTCTAAAACTGTACTTCTGAGAAGTCGATTTAGACACCCCTAACTTTTAGCACATGGTTCTCTCAATATAGAACCCGTTTAAGCAAAAGCTTTTAACCACGAGTAGCTTACCTTCCAACTTAAAGATTGAATGCTTGCTTGCTCAAAACTTTAAACTATGGAGTGAGCAATGGTCAAATCATTAACTTCAAATTCTCCGCCTGTTTCAGGAACCAGTGAACACTCTTCAGATGCAAATGTTCCTAAACATAATTCTCTCGGCTTGATCACAATTGGAAGCTAAAAATTTGCACAGAGGTCAATCAACTCTAGACTTAGACTTGTACAAAAGCATTTCACAAATGATCTACCACAGAAGGAGGAGACACAGAAACATCGGGAGCAAAATTTCTGTAATTTCTGAAGGAGTTTACAACTGAATGATGAGAGAGAGTTCAACTAACTTTTCATGTGTCTGATGACTCTTACAAGCTCTCATTTCTCTATTCCTATGCTCTCTCATACATGTCCCGACATTTTTTAAGTATTTATAGGCAAATATGTACAAGGTTATGACTAATCATAAGTATAAGTGACCTATATCTGAACTAATGTACATATGTGTACATATCCTTCAACTTCTGAATGTATTCTTCCTCCATACTTCATAATCTGAATTTGTCTTTATTCTTTGTCTTCCAAAACTTCAAATAGTGATTGCTCTGCACCAACAGCTCCCCCTCAATCATTAATTGAGGTTTTCTCTATCTTCTTTATGCCTACCATGTCCTTGAATCTCTGTAGCTTTGGTCCATCCAAGCTCTTGGTTAGCATATCAGCTATCTGATCTTTTGTTGAAGTATGTATTACCTCAATCTCTTTATCCATCACCTTCTCTCTTAGAAAGTGATACTGAATCTCAACATGCTTTGTCCTCGCATGAAAAACAGGGTTAGCAGCTAAATACAATGAACTCATGTTATCTCCATGAATAGTAGGAGTACTCTGAATGATGTCAAAACTCTTCATGAGAGTCTTAAGCCATATTACTTCCTTTGCAGCTTCAACCATGCCCTTGTACTCAGCTTCTGTAGATGACAAAGCAACTGTGTGTTGCTTCTTTGAACACCAAGAGATTAACTTATCTCCCACATAACACATGTATCCATAAGTTGACTTTCTATCATCTGGATTACCTGCCCAATCTCCATCACTATATATTTTTATGTTTGTATCTGATGTAAAACCATAATACAAGTCTTCTTTGAGTGTACCCTTAATGTACCTTAACACTCTTTGACCTGCAATCCAATGTTCCTTTCTAGGGCAATGCATGAATTGAGACAATACTCCAACTGCATATGATAAATCAGGCCTTGTTAATGTAGCATAAATCAAGCTACCCACCAAACTCTGATAGAGCTTCATGTCTTTGAACTCTTCTCCACCATATCTGCTCAATTTGTGATTCACCTCCATTGGAGTGTATGAAATTCTTGAACTTGATTAACAAATTCTTCAAATAGCTTTCTTGAGTTATATACACTCCATGTTGAGTGTATGAAATCTCCATGCCCAAGAAATATGACAAGTCTCCCAAATCACTGATTTTGAATTCTTTCTCCATTTGCTTCTTTAGGCTTTGAATGCCTTTCTCATCTGTACGTGTAAGAATTATATCATCAACATATATGCACATGGAAATAGACCCATCATCACTTGATTTGACAAGCAACCTTCTATCTGCTTTAGATACTTGAAATCCAAGTTCTTTCAAGAAGTTCACAAGTCTATAGTTCCATGCCCTTGGGGCCTGCTTCAAGCCATATAAAGCTCTCTTGAGCTTGCACACATGATCTGGATATCTTCCATCTTTGAATCCTTGAGGTTGCTCCATGAAAACATCATCTGAAATATAACCATTTAAAAAAGCATTCTTTACATCTAATTGACATAACTTCCAACCTTTGCATGCAGCAATAGCTATGAGTGTCCTGATGGTTGTCATCTTCGCCACAGGACTATAGGTTTCATCATAATCAATACCATATGTCTGAGCAAACCCTTTCACAACAAGTCTAGCTTTATATCTAGTCACACTTCCATCTGCAAATCTTTTGGTTTTGTAAACCCACTTACATCCAATGATTTTCTGACTATTTGGTTTGGGAACGAAATCCCAAGTCTGATTCTCCATCAATGCATCAAACTCTTCTTGCATAGCTTTCTTCCATTTTTCTTTACCTTTTGCCTCCTCATATGTAGAAGGGTCTTCATCTGTCTTTATAATGTAAGCATAATCCTTTGTAGCCAAAAAAGAAGTATCATAGCTATACCTTGTGGGTTGCCACTTATGTCTTGATGACCTTCTGAGCTCTCCACTCCTTGAAGTTTCTGGTTCATCAAACTCAGGATCAAATCTAGGCATTTCTTCAACTTCAACCTGCACTTCATTATTATCCTCTTCATCAAGTATTTGAATCTTTGATTTACCTTTCTTTTGACTCACAACTTCTTCATCTCCTGTATTAATGTTAATTGTACCTGCATACGAAGTACCTTGCTCATCAAATGTAACATCCTTTGATACAAGGAAATGTTTTGTGGATGGACTCCACAACCTGTACCCCATCTACTTATCATCATAACCAATGAACACATACCTTTCAGCTTTAGGTTCCAATTTGTTCCTTAATTGTGATGGCACATATGCATAAGCCAAACACCCAAATACTTTGCAATGATCCAAGGTAGGTCTCTTACCCCACCAAGCTTCATGTAGTACCCCTCCTCCTTTTCTCTCTGGCTAGGCATGCAGGAGGACCGAAGAAGATAGAACAAAAAGTCAAGCAATGGAAAGGCAATTGTTCGTAACTTGTAGGCCTGTGATACCTCTTTAGATAAGTAACGGTTGCCGAGATTGGGAGAAAAAGCTCGCAGATGCCTTGAGCTGCAGCTTCAGGGAGTGCTCTGTTCCATTACACGATCATATTTGAGTTGCTTTCACTTTCGGTGCCACCTCGATCGATGTGTTTACTACTCTCTTTCTCTCTCTCTCCCGCGTGCCCTCCCCTCTTCCTTTTTCTTTCTCTCTCTCTCCCCCTCTCTTTACCCTTTCTCTCTCTCTCTTTCCCCTCTCTCGGTCCCTCTCTCTTTCTCTCTCTCTCTCTCTCTCTCTCTCTCTCACCCCGCGTGTGACCCCCCTTTTTCCTTCTCTCTCTTTTTCTCTCTCTCTCTCTCTCTCTCTCTCTATCTATCTTTCTCTATCTCTCTCTCTCTCTCTCTCTCTCTCTCTCTCTCTCTCTCTCTCTCTCTCTCTCTCTCTCTCTCTCTCTCTCTCTCTCTCTCTCTCTCTCTCTCTCTCCCCGCGTGTGACTCCCCTTCTTCCTTCTCTCTCTCTCTCTCTCTCTCTCTCTCTCTCTCTCTCTCTCTCTCTCTCTCTCTCTCTCTCTCTCTCTCTCTCTCTCTCTCTCTCTCTCTCTCGCTCTCTCTCTCTCTCTCTCTCCCCTCCCACTGCCCCGCACCCTCCCGCAGTAACCCGCCACTCCCGCCCCCCTCACAGTCCCGCCATCCCACCCCTGCCCGCAGTAGCCCGCCACCCCCGGCCCCCTCACAGTCCCTCCATCCCACCCCCGCCCGCAGTAGCCCGCAGCCTCCGCCAGCCCGCAGCCCGCTGCCGCCGGCACCCCCCGCCCCCACTCACTCCCGCACTTTCCACCCCGCTCCACCTCTCCCTCATGCACACATGACACATGCATGCACACACGCACACGTCCACACATACATGCACTCATGAGCACGTTCACACATGCATTTACACATGCACACTCACATACACACAAATGCACACACACACCTACACACTTTCACACACACACACACACACATGCACTCACACACACACACCTTCACACTCACATACACACAAATGCACATACACACCTACATACTCTCCCACCCACACATGCAGCGCACACACACACATGCACCCATGCATGCACACACATAAAGGCACACTCGCAGGCAGATGCAGAGTTGGGTTTTCATCGGAGTCCTTCCACAAGGGAAGGTGTGGACGTGGAGGATATGGGTCCTGATCATTCCAATCTAAAGAACATTGTAGATCCCCCCTCTCTCTCTTCCCCACGAGTGACCTCTCTCTCCTTCTCTCTCTCTTTCTCCTCCGACAAGCCCCCCCCCCCTCACCCCACCATCTCCTCCCACAAGCGCCCCCTCACCCCACCATCTCCTCCCACAAGCGGCCCCCTCACCCCACCATCTCCTCCCACAAGCGCCCCTTCACCCCACCATCTCCTCCCACAAGCACCCCCCTCACCCCACCATCTCCTCCGACAAGCGCCCCCCCCCCCCTCACCCCACCATCTCCTCCCACAAGCACCCCCCTAACCCCTCACCCCACCATCTCCTCCCACAAGCGCCCCCCTCACCCCACCATCTCCTCCCACAAGCGCACCCCTCACCCCACCATCTCCTCCCACAAGCGCCCCCCTCACCCCACCATCTCCTCCCACAAGCGCCCCCCTCACCCCTCACCCCACCATCTCCTCCCACAAGCACCCCCCTCACCCCTCACCCCACCATCTCCTCCCACAAGCGCCCCCCTCACTCCTCAGCCCACCATCTCCTCCCACAAGTGCCCCTCACCCCACCATCTCCTCCCACAAGCGCCCCCCTCAACCCTCACCCCACCATCTCCTCCCACAAGCGCCCCCCTCACCCCTGACCCCACCATCTCCTCCCACAAGTGCCTCCCTCACCCCACCATCTCCTCCCACAAGCGCCCCCCTAACCCCACCATCTCCTCCCACAAGCGCCCCCCTCACCCCACCATCTCCTCCCACAAGCACCCCCCTCACCCCACCATCTCCTCCCACAAGCACCCCCCTCACCCCTCACCCCACCATCTGCTCACACAAGCGCCCCCTTCACCCCACCATCTCCTCCCACAAGCCCCCCCCCCCTCACCCCACCATCTCCTCCCACAAGCGCCCCCCTCACCCCTCACCCCACCATCTCCTCCCACAAGCGCCCCCCTCACCCCTCACCCCACCATCTCCTCCCACAAGCGCCCCCCTCACCCCTCACCCCACCATCTCCTCCCACAACCGCCCCCCTCACCCCTCACCCCACCATCTCCTCCCACAAGCCCCCCCCTCACCCCACCATCTCCTCCCACAAGTGCCCCCCTCACCCCACCATCTCCTCCCACAAGCGCCCCCCTCACCCCACCATCTCCTCCCACAAGTGCCCCCCTCACCCCACCATCTCCTCCCACAAGCGCCCCCCTCACCCCACCATCTCCTCCCACAAGCACCATCTCCTCCCACAAGCGCCCCCCTCACCCCACCATCTCCTCCCACAAGCGCCCCCTCACCCCACAATCTCCTCCCACAAGCGCCCCCCTCACCCCTCACCCCACCTTCTCCTCCCACGAGCGCCCCCCTCACCCCACCATCTCCTCCCACAAGCGCCCCCCCTCACCCCACCATCTCCTCCCGCAAGCGCCCCCCTCACCCCTCAACCCACCATCTCCTCCCACAAGCGCCCCCCTCACCCCTCACCCCACCATCTCCTCCCACAAGCGCCCCGCCCCCCCCCCCCCCCTCACCCCACCATCTCCTCCCACAAGCGCCCCCCTCACCCCTCACCCCAGCATCTCCTCCCACAAGCGCCCCCCTCACCCCACCATCTCCTCCCACAAGCGCCGCCCTCACCCCTCACCCCACCATCTCCTCCCGCAAGCGCCCTCCCCCCCCCTCACTCCGCCATCTCCTCCCACAAGCGCCCCCCTCACCCCTCACCCCACCATCTCCTCCCACAAGCGCCCCCCTCACCCCTCACCCCACCATCTCCTCCCACAAGGGCCCCCCTCACCCCACCATCTCCTCCCACAAGCGCCCCCTCACCTCTCACCCCACCATCTCCTCCCACAAGCGCCCCCTCACCCCACCATCTCCTCCCGCAAGCGCCCCCCTCACCCCGCCATCTCCTCCCACAAGACCCCCCCCCTCACCCCACCATCTCCTCCCACAAGCCCCCCCCCCCCTCACCCCACCATCTCCTCCCACAAGCCCCCCCCCCCCCCCCCCCTCACCCCACCATCTCCTCCCACAAAGCGCTAGAAGCGAGGGCGAAAAGTGAAGTACTGCTCTGGGCAAGAAACTGAAAAGACAAATTATTGATGGGCAAATGCTTATGGTTAAATCAGGCATCCTATATAGAAGTGGTTTTGATGAAGTTATAGCCATTATCGAGGATTACTGCAAGGGCAACAGGTATGAACGTAAAGCCTCATGGAAAAGTCGCGAGATGATTCAAACTACCAATCAAAAGAGTCAAAGAATGAAGTAACTGCACACGGCAAGGTTGTCATAGGGTATGGGATAAAAGTGGGCATGGTCAAAAGGTGAAAGGAAATTGTTCAAAGTGGAGTTGCCGCCAACCATTCACGACCACTACCTTATTTTGTGGATCCAATTCAAATCCAACCTTATTTTGTCCTCTCTTTGCACTTTGTGGCTTCAAGCCTACTGTAGGAAGTCACTCTGTGGTGTGGATACAGAGTGTGGGCTTCCCCAGTGGAGGGCTAATAGCTCTATAGTGTGAAGAGAGTGGCTTGGTTTTGTCATTCGGTGTGATTGAGTAGTATTTTCATGCTGTTTCTCTTAGAGCAAGTCTCCATACTTTGTATTGATCAGTACTAGTCTGCATCTAGTCGTCTTCATTATACGGATTGAAAGAGTCTCTTGTATTGAGGTTGTTTAGTTCTGGAGTGGCATATTAGCGGAGAGCATCAGTATTTGTAGTAGTTTCTTGGCTTATATTGTAATCGTTTGTTCGAACTAAGGAATGGTTTGGGTCTCCCAGTATTGTCATTTGTTCTTAATCTTTTCTCTGAGAAGTTACAATTCTGTGCCAACATTGTTATCTTCCTGCTCACAGAAGTGTTAAAGGGTATACTTCCCTAAGGAGAACCTCCCTTGAGTAGGCGCCGTACTGGAAGTGCTTATTCTCTGCTCTTGAAAAAGTGGATACCCCAGTACCTCCTCTACAGTTTGGCACGCACGGTGGGACACTTGCATTTCTGTGAGAGGCCTTGAGGATAGTAAATAGTCCTCTTTTTCAGAATTTTTGCCCTATTGCATTTGAGAATAAGTACATGACCCATACACGAGCAGATAAGGAGCCTCTTCGTGTACGAAGGAGCCTTAAGAAATCAGCTATATCTTCGACTAGCGAACCAAGCTCCCCTCTACCCTCCTTGAATTCATCTATTGATTTTGGAGCGACACCACTGTCAAAGGAAAAGCATAAGGGAACATTAGAGTTCTCCTCAGATTCGTCAGAAGAAACACCAGCCCAAATGGAGGATCTCTCTCATTTACTCTCCAGACTAAACATCAAATTCCCTACCTTCAAGGGACAAGCTTATGAGGATGCTGATGATCATGTGAGGAGATCATCTCTTTATGCCGTGGACGAGGACTGCAAAATAGAGAGGATGCAATGCTGGCACTCTTCCCATCAACATTGGAGGGTCTTGCAGATAAATGGTATAGTCAATATGCAGATGGCCATTTTGCTACATGGGAGGCTCTGAAGGTGGCGTTCTCACAGACATTTCAACCAAGTGATTCCTCAGAGAGAGCTCTAGATCAGCTAGAGAACCTAAAGCTAAGATCAGGTGAATCCTTTCATGAACTTCACACTAGAACAAAAGCACTTGTTGCACGTCTGCCACATGCTCCAGGTGACTTCTTGGTTAAAAAGTGGATAGAAAATGCTCTAACCAGGTCATCCTAGCACAAGCTCCGTGAGTCTCTTAGACTGGATGCAACCCTCAATGATTTTGATGCAGCAACATCACGCATAGAAGAAGCAAGGCAACATTTTGAAGGGGATACACAATGAAATTATGCTGCAGACTTGGATCCTATTGGGCAACTGAGGAGGGAATTGGAGGCATTAAAAATGCAACAAAATCAACAAGAACAGAAGGTCTTGCCACCATTGCGTCACACTGATGACGAAGTAGCCCAACTTCGTCGTGAGTTAGAAGATTTGAGGACCACTCAGGATATAAGGAGACAAATTTGGTGTACAATCTGTTACAACAATGGACATTCCAATGCTAATTGCCCTAACAAGGTAAGCTGTCAATTTTGTGGAAAGGATGGTCATGAAGCTAGAGATTGCTACTACCTCAAGGGTACACAGCAAAAAGGTAACCCTCAAACCTTGGATTCGTACTATGCTAGTACTTCAAATACATCAAACAGAGAGGAGAATCGGCCTGCAAAGCCTAGATATAATAGACCTTTGATGTGCTATTGTTGTGGTGAGTATGGCCACATGCAAAATAGGTGTTCCCTTCCAGAAGATGCACCTCCGTGTCAACATTGTCCAGAGGCCAAAGATCATAATACTAAAGACTGCCCAAGGCGTCGTCCTGCTCCAATCCACATGATTGCAGTCTCTCCACAAGAAGAAGGTATGACCACTCAATCTTATGCCGTTTCATCCTCCGCAATGCCCATGATGACTAGAGCCAGACAAGCGGCAACGACCCATAGAGAGGAACAAGAGGATATCCAAGATAAAGAAGAGGAAAAGAAGGCTGGGTGGAAGGGCCAAGAAGAAATTGAAGGAGCTTATGAAAGGATGGCTACTTCTCTGAGGGGCCAACCAACAACTCTGCAAGAAGACACTCATGAGGTAAACATTGAACAGATCTTGAAACGTATTCATCACAAGGTTAGTCTGTATGAACTTATAAGGATGGATTCAAAAATAAGAAGTGACTTATTGAAGATTATACATTCTGCTCACTTGATCTAATCACCCAGTATAGATGGTTTCATGGTTGATTTTCCCCCTGCACCCTTGGCAGACTACCAAAGCTCAAGATTATCTGTTTATATAAAGGATGAAGCTCTCACAGGTGTGATCATAGATGGAGGCTCTGGTATCAATTTGATGCCAGATTTCACAATGAAGAAACTGAATTTGAACCCCACCAAGATGGCACCATTCACAGTTACACTAGCACATCAATATCGAGTTGTGCCTCTTGGCATTATTGAAAAGGTACTGATGATAGTACAGGGTTGCCACTTTGTTCTAGATTTTGTTGTTATTACACTACCACAGGAGACTTCTTACCCTTTACTCCTGGGGAGACCTTGGCTGAGACAACCAAAAGCTTTGCAAGATTGGGGGAAAAACATACTATGGATTTCAACAAGCGCCAATAGCCAACTGCAACTACATTTGGAAGAAGGATTCGACTCAGGACACTCAGGTAATGCCCTCTCTACCCCAAGAAGATGATACATTGTTAAATTGGATGATGGGAAGTGTAGAGTGTTGCACAGTGGAGGTCAATGAAATTGAGGAAGAAGTTGCAGATAAGGTAATTACAGGAAAGGGCCATGAAGATCACAAGGAGTTGGAGAATGAGAGTTTGCAAGAGAATACAAACTTTGAAGAAGCAAAAAAGATAGAAGTACCCGATATGGAAAGTTATGAGCCTCAGTGCAGAGAAGATCTTCCTTTTACGGATATACCTCAAGGATGGACCAGAGAACATATTGCAGAATATAAGTTAAAGTCCACTCCTGCATATAGTGGATATGATTTCTCAAACAAGACTAGTCCTGAAACACTGGTTCAAGAAGTAAATCTAGGGGATGAAGAGAACCCTCAAGTAGTCCACTTAGCCTCTTGGCTATGGCATTATCCTCCTTTACTGCAGAAGGTAACTTCTTTACTTTTTGACTACAAAAATGTCTTCGCATGGTCCTACAAAGATCTAACAGGGATACCAGAAGAGCTTGGGTTACATCGGATACCCTTAGTTGAGGGAGTCGCGCCTGTAAGAAGTAGGCCATATCGACTCAATCCGAAGTATGCAGAGGCGGTAAAGGCAGAGATTACAGAATTAGAAGAAGCAGGTATAATTATCCCAGTAGAACATTCCAGGTGGCTTTCTTCTATGGTTATTGTACCCAAGCAAAATAGTGGAAAAATAAGGGTTTGCGTTGATTTTCGTGCCTTAAATAAAGTGACTGTTCAAGATGGATTTCCTCAGCCCTTTTCAGAGCAAGTACTTGAGGAAGTAGCCGGTCACACTCTGTATAGCTTCTTGGATGGTTTTAGTGGCTACAATCAGATAGTGATTCATCCTGATGATAGGGACAAAACAGCCTTTGTTACTCCATGGGGCACTTATGTTTATACTCGCATGGAAATTTTGGTTTGAAGAATGCACCAGCTTCATTTAATAGAACAATGTATCTGATATTGGGTAAATGGT
Source organism: Ceratopteris richardii (assembly GCA_020310875.1). Classification (NCBI taxonomy): domain Eukaryota; kingdom Viridiplantae; phylum Streptophyta; class Polypodiopsida; order Polypodiales; family Pteridaceae; genus Ceratopteris; species Ceratopteris richardii. Next base: position 133,179,119 of record CM035443.1, on the reverse strand, counting down.
TGACAACCTTTCTGCGCAGTTTCATGGATGATTTTTCAGTATTATCAGTATTTTCAGGTACAGATAAAAGAGCAGCAGTTCAAAATTTCCATGATAATTTGGAAAATCTAAAAGAAATTTTTGAGCAATGTCTCAAAACGGGTTTGAAATTGAATCCTGATAAATGTCACTTTTTGGTCACCAAGGGTACTCTTCTTGGTCACATAGTATCTGCTGAAGGTATAACTGTTGACCCTGCAAAGGTTACAGCTATTCTTTCCATGCCAATTCCACAAAGCCCAAAAGAAGTGCAAAGTTTCTTGGGCCATGCAAGGTATCACAGAAGATTCATTCGGATGTATTCAGAAATTGCTAAGCCTTTGTCAAGGCTTACTAGTAAAAAGATCCCTTTCTCATGGAGTGCCGAAGCTGACAAAGCATTTTGTGAACTAAAATTGAGGCTATGTACTGCTCCACTTTTGAGTGTTCCTAATTGGTCATTGGAATTTCATGTACATACAGATGCTAGTCTTCCTGCTGTTGGTTCAGTTCTAGCTCAACCATCATCTCACAAAGTGGATAGACCTATCTTTTATGCCAGCAGACTACTTAACCAAGCTGAAAGGAATTATAGTATGATGGAAAGAGAAGGTTTGGCTATTGTATTTGCTCTTCAGAAGTTTAGACATTATCTCCTTGGTGTACATTTCATTGTTATCTCTGATCATGAGCCCTTGAAGTATTTCATAAACAAACCTAGAGTAGCTAGAAGGATTTGGAGATGGTTACTCCTATTTCAAGAATTTAATTTTGATATTCATATTAAGCCAGGAAAAGAGCACTACATGGCAGATCAAGTATCCAGGACGGCAATGAGTGAAAAGGCAACAGGTATCAATGATGAACTAGTGGATAGCAATCTCTTCCTAGTAACAATTCGGACAGGTTGGTATGACGAAATTCTTCATGTTCTTACTACTGGAAAGATTCCAGAACACTTGACACCTGTAGAAAAAAGAAGATTGCTTTTGAAAACCAAAGCATATTCTCTTATAAATGGAAATTTGTATAAATACTGTCAAGATGATTTATTGAGAAGATGTGTCTATCTAGAGGAGGTAAATCTTCTGCTAGAGGCTGCACACAGTGAAGGACATCTAAAGGGGGAAGACTTAGCTCATAGAATCATCCACAAGGGTCTATGGTGGCCGCATATTTACAAAGATGCAATCAAGTTTGCTAAGGAATGCCACATCTGCCAGAGGTGTGCTCCCGCGCCAACCAGATTGAATTTCCAACCATTAGTCATATCTACTGGATCGCTCCCATTTGAACGATGGGGTCTTGATTTCATAGGGCCAATTAGCCCAACCGGTCAACTTGGAGGTAAAAAGTACATTTTGATGGCCACATGTTATGCCACTAAATGGATAGAGGCTAAAGCTACTGTGGACTGCACGACTTTAACAGTAGCTAAATTTGTGTATAAACGTATTTTCTCAAGATTTGGTTGCCCACTGGAGATTACTAGTGATAGGGGCACACATTTTGTAAATCAATTGCTCCAGTTTATATTTGACAGGTACAAAATCTTCCATAAAAAATCTTGTGCCTACTACCCAAGGGCAAATGGCCAAGCAGAGAGTTCCAATAAGATTTTGATTGGACTGCTTTGCAAATTATCTTTTGATCATCAGAGCTCCTGGCCACTAGCACTGATCGGTGCAATTTGGGCTTTCAAAACCACAAAGAAAGGAACCACAGGCGAGACCCCATTTCGGTTAGTATATGGGAAAGAGGCATTGGCACCATTCGAGTTCATCATCAGAAAGGAAATAGGAATCAAAACCATTGGAATTGAACCCCCCATTCAGAGACTGGTGGCATTAGAAGAATACAGAGAAGGGGCAATGCAGAAACTTCTGGTAACACAAGGAGACCGCAAAAGATTGCATGACAGGTATTTGAGATCCAGTCAAGTTCAGGAAGGGTCCATGGTTTTAGTGCATCAGGTTCCACCAATTCAAACTAAATTGGCACCTAAATGGGTAGGACCATATAAGGTTATCAAGGTATTGCCACATGGCGCAGTGCATCTGGAGGATTTGCAAGGCATAAGGATTCCCCTAGTTAATATTTCCAGGGTGAAGAAGTATCTAAACTGAGTAACCTTGGAAGAATTTCACTCACTATACATCCATAGTTCTTTCATTTTCTGCAGTTCATTTTGAAGAAATAAGCAATAAGGAGTTGTTGCACCAGCGACGGTGCAAAAACTTGATGTGGGGGTCTGTAGATCCCCCCTCTCTCTCTTCGCCACGAGTGACCTCTCTCTCCTTCTCTCTCTCTTTCTCCTCCCACAAGCCCCCCCCCCTCACCCCACCATCTCCTCCCACAAGCGCCCCCTCACCCATCACCCCACCATCTTCTCCCACAAGTGCCCCCCTAACCCCTCACCCCACCATCTCCTCCCACAAGCGCCCCCCTCACCCCACCATCTCCTCCCACAAGCGCCCCCCTCACCCCACCATCTCCTCCCACAAGCGCCCCCCTCACCCCTCACCCCACCATCTCCTCCCACAAGCGCCCCCTCACCCCACCATCTCCTCCCACAAGCACCCCCCTCACCCCTCATCCCACCATCTCCTCCCACAAGCGCCCCCTCACCCCTCACCCCCCCATCTCCTCCCACAAGCGCCCCCCTCACCCCACCATCTCCTCCCACAAGCACCTCCCTCACCCAACCATCTCCTCCCACAAGCGCCCCCCCCCCCCTCACCCCACCATCTCCTCCCACAAGCACCCCCCTCACCCCACCATCTCCTCCCACAAGCACCCCCCTCATCCCTCACCCCACCATCTCCTCCCACAAGCGCCCCCCTCACCCCTCACCCCACCATCTCCTCCCACAAGCGCCCCCCTCACCCCACCATCTCCTCCCACAAGCCCCCCCCCCTCACCCCACCATCTCCTCCCACATGCGCTCCCCTCACCCCTCACCCCTCACCCCACCATCTCCTCCCACAAGCGCCCCCCTCACCCCTCACCCCACCATCTCCTCCCACAAGCGCCCCCCTCACCCCACCATCTCCTCCCACAAGCGCCCCCCTCACCCCTCACCCCACCATCTCCTCCCACAAGCCACCCCCCCCCTCACCCCACCATCTCCTCCCACAAGCGCCCCCCTCACCCCACCATCTCCTCCCACAAGCGCCCCCCTCACCCCTCACCCAACCATCTCCTCCCACAAGCGCCCCCCTCACCCCTCACCTCACCATCTCCTCCCACAAGCACCACCCTCACCCCTCACCCCACCATCTCCTCCCACAAGCACCATCTCCTCCCACAAGCACCCCCCTCACCCCTCACCCCACCATCTCCTCCCACAAGCGCCCCCTCACCCCACCATCTCCTCCCACAAGCGCCCCCTCACCCCACCATCTCCTCCCACGAGCGCCCCCCTCACCCCACCATCTCGTCCCACAAGTGCCCCCCCCCCCCCTCACCCCACGATCTCCTCTCACAAGCGCCCCCCTCACCCCACCATCTCCTCCCAAAAGCGCCCCCCTCACCCCACCATCTCCTCCCACAAGCGCCCCCCCCTCACCCCACCATCTCCTCCCACAAGCGCCCCCCTCACCCCACCATCTCCTCCCACAAGCGCCCCCCTCACCCCTCACCCCACCATCTCCTCCCACAAGCGCCCCCCTCACCCCACCATCTCCTTCCACAAGCGCCCCCTCACCCCACCATCTCCTCCCGCAAGCGCCCCCCTCACCCTGCCATCTCCTCCCACAAGACTCCCCCCTCACCCCGCCATCTCCTCCCACTAGCCCCCCCCCTCACCCCACCATCTCCTCCCACAAGCGCTAGAAGCGAGGGCAAAAAGCGAAGTACTGCTTTGGGCAAGAAACTAAAAAGACAAATTATTGATGGGCAAATGCTTATGGTTAAATCAGGCATCCTGTATAGAAGTGGTTTTCATGAAGTTATAGCCATTATCGGGGATTACTACAAGGTCAACAGGTATGAAGGTAAAGCCTCATGGAAAAGTCGCAAGATGATTCAAATTACCAATCAAAAGAGTCAAAGAATGAAGTAACTGCACACGACAAGGTTGTCATAGGGTATGGGATAAAAGTGGGCAGGGTAAAAAGGTGAAAGGAAATTGTTCAAAGTGGAGTTGCCGCCAACCATTCACGACCACTACCTATTTTTGTGGATCCAATTCAAATCAAGTGGAATATTGATCTATCCCTCCAATCTTGGGCAATCAAGTGGCGCGTGATCAGTGGACGCGAGGAATCGGCAAGGCCCTCTTGGCCTATTGGAGCCTATAAAAGCAATGGAGTTGTGTTCAGTTCGGATACATTCAGAGATACATTGAGAGATACACACATTTACATACGTACGTACAGAGGTCCTCTCTTTGCACTTTGTGGCTTCAAGCCTACTTTAGGAAGTCACTCTGTGGTGTGGATATAGAGTGTGGGCTTCCCCAGTGGAGGGCTAATAGCTCTATAGTGTGAAGAGAGTGGCTTGGTTTTGTCATTCCGTGTGATTGAGTAGTATTTTCATGTTGTTTCTCTTGGAGCAAGTCTCCATACTTTGTATTGATCAGTACTAGTCTGCATCTAGTCGTCTTCATTATACGGATTGAATTAGTCTCTTGTATTGAGGTTGTTTAGTTCTAGAGTGTCATATTAGCCCAGAGCATCAGTATTTGTAGCAGTTTCTTGGCTTCTATTGTAATCCTCTGTTCGAACTAAGGAATGGTTTGGGTCTCCCAGTATTGTCATTTGTTCTTAATCTTTTCTCCCAGAAGTTACAATTCTGTGCCATCATTGTTATCTACCTGCTCACAGAAGTGTTAAAGGGTATACTTTCCTAAGGAGAACCTCCCTTGAGTAGGCGACGTACTGGAAGTGCTTATTCTCTGCTCTTGAAAAAGTGGATACCCCAGTACCTCCTCTACAAACATGTTATATGATCATGGTGATGTGAAAACGGGTGAAATGTCCTCATCATGTAGCATAGAAGCTACTGAGATACTGAGTGCGAAGTCTTTTCTGGTGGTGAAGATGGCATCATGCAAATGTATGTGGATAAAGCCTCATGGGGAAAGTCACGAGATGATTCAAATTGCCTATCAAAAGAGTCAAAGAATGAAATGACTGCACACTGGCAAGGTTGTTATAGGGTATGGGATAAAAGTGTGCAGGGTAAAAAGTGAGAGCGGAGAAAAGATTTTGCCACCAACCATTCATCACGGCGACTACCTATTTTTGTGGATTCAATTCAAATCAAGTGGAATATTTGACCTACCCCCTAATTTTGGGAGATTAACCGGCGCGTGATCAGTGGACGTGAAGAATCAGTAAGGCTCTCTTGGCCTATTGGGGCCTATAAAAACAAGGGATTTGTGCTCATTGGGGGTACAATTTTAGAGACACAGTGGTTTGTACGTACGTGCAGAAGACCTCTCTTACACTTTGTGGTTTCAAGGCTATTGTAGGAGCTACTCTGTAGTGTGGATACAGAGGGTAGGCTTCTCAATGGAGGGCTATGAGCACTATAGTGTAAGAGAGTGCCTTGGATTGTCTTTCTTTTCTGTGAGTCAGTATTGGTGTTAAGCTCTATTCTCTTGAGAAATTCCTTACCATTTGTATTGTTCTGGGTTAGCCTGCATATAATTGGCCCCCTTAAGCTTGCACTTTTGAGCATCACTCTGCCCAACCTTGTAATCATCTGATTCGAATCAAGAAATATATGGTCTTCTGTGGTCATTTATTGATTAATATTTCTAGAGTATGTACAACTCCTCTGTCTGCTCACAGAAATGTTAAAGGGTATACTTCCCTAAAGAGAACCCCCCTTGAGTAGGCGACGTACTCGATGTGTTTAATCTTTATTCTCTCCTTGTGATAAAAGTGGATACCCTAGTACCTTCAAGGGACATGCTTATGAGGATGCTGATGATCATGTGAGAGGATTCATCTCTTTATGCCGTGGGCGAGGTCTGCAGAATAGAGAAGATGCAATGCTAGCACTTTTTCCATCCACATTGGAGGGTCTTGCAGATGAATGGTATAGTCAATATGCAGATGGCCATTTTACTACTTGGGAGGCTCTGAAGGCGGCTTTCTCACAAACATTCAGACCAAGTGATTCTTCAGAAAGAGCTCTAGATCAGCTAGAAAACTTGAAGCTGAGATCAGGTGAATCTTTTCATGAACTTCACACTAGAACAAAAGCACTTGTTGCACGTCTGCCACATGCTCCAGGTGACTTTTTGGTTAAAAAATGCATAGAAAAAGCCCTGCCCAGGTCATCTCAGCAGAAGCTCCGTGAGTCTCTTAGATTGGATGCGACCCTCAATGATTTTGTTGCAGCGGCATCATGCATTGAAGAAGCAAGGCAACATTTCGAAGGGGATACACAACCAACGTACGCTGCAGACCTGGATCCTATTGAGCAATTGAGGAGGGAATTGGAAGCATTGAAGATGCAACAAAATCAACAAGAAGAGAAGGTCTTGCCACCACTGCGTCGCACTGATGATGAAGTAGCCCAACTTTGCTGAGAGTTAGAAGATTTGAAGACCACTTAGGATATAAGAAGACAAATTTGGTGTACAATCTATAACAACAATGGACATTCCAATGCTAATTGTACCAACAAGGTAAGCTGTCAATTTTGTGGAAAAGATGGTCATGAAGCCAGAGATTGCTACTACCTCAAGGGTACACAGCAGAGAGGTAACCCTCAAACTTTGGATTCATACTATGCTAGTACTTCTAACAAAGAGGAGAATAGGCCTGCAAAGCCTAGATATAATAGACCCTTGATGTGCTATCGGTGTGGTGAGTATGGCTACATGCAAAATAGGTGTTCTCTTCTAGAAGATGCACCTCCTTGTCAACATTGTCCAGAGGCCAAGGATCATTATACCAAAGATTGCCCAAGAGGTCGTCCTGCTCCAATCCACATGATTGCAGTCTCTCCACATGAAGAAGGAAAAACCACTCAGTCTTATGCCGTTTCATCCTCTGCAATGCCCATGATGACTAGAGCTAGGCAAGCAGCAGCAACCCATAGGGAGGAGCAACAAGGATTTCATAAGGAGGAACAACAAGGATTTCAGGATAAAGAGGAACAAAAGAAGTCTGGATGGAAGGACCAGGTAGAAATTGAAGGAGCTTATGATAAGATGTCTACTTCTCTAAGGGTCCAACCAACAAGTCTACAAGAAAACACTCAGGAGGTAAACATTGAACAAATCTTGAAAGGTATACATCACAAGATTAGTCTATATGAACTTATAAGGATGGATTCAAAAATAAGAAGTGATTTATTAAAGATTATACACTCTGCTCACTTGGTCCAATCACCTAGTATAGATGGTTTCATGGTTGATTTTCCCCTGCACCCTTAGCAGACTACCAAAGCTCAAGATTATCTGTTTGTATAAAGGATGAAGCTCTCATAGGTGTGATCATAGATGGAGGCTCTAGTAACAATTGAATGCCAGATTTTACAATGAAGAAGCTGAAATTGAACCCCACCAAGTTGGCACCATTCACGGTTACATTGGCAGATCAACATCGGGTTGCGCCACTGGGCATTATTGAGAAGGTACTGATGGTAATACAGGGCTGCCACTTTGTGTTGGATTTTGTTGTTATTGCCCTTCCACAGGAGACTTCTTACCCTCTAGTCCTGGGGAGACCTTGGCTAAGACAAGCAAAAGCTTTGCAAGATTGGGGGAAAAACAAACTATGGATTTCAAGAAGCGCCAATAGCCAACTGCAACTACACTTGGAGGAAGGAATTGACTCAGGGAAAACTACTGGATATACTGTGGACACTCAGGTAATGCCCTCTCTACCCCAAGAAGATAATACATTGTTAAATTGGATGATGGGAAGTGCAGAATGTTGCACAGTCGAGATCAATGAAATTGAGGAAGAAGTTGCAGATAAGGTAAATGAAGACCACAAGGTATTGGAAAATACAAGCTTTGAAGACGCAACCAATATAAAAGTATCGGAGGTAGAAGGTCATGAACTTAAGAGCAGAGAAGACCTTCCTTTTGCAGATATACCTCAAGGATGGATGGAAGAACATGTTGCAGAGTGTAAATTAAAATCAACTCCTGCATATAGTGGAGACGATTTCTCAAGCAAGAGTAGTCCTGAAACATTGGTTCAAGAAGTAAATTTAGGGGATGAAGAGAAACCTCAAGTAGTCCACTTGGCATCCTGGTTGTGGCATTATCCTCCTCTGCTACAGAAGGTAACGTTTTTGCTCTTTACTTACAAAAGTGTCTTCGCATGGTCCTACAAAGATCTAACAGGAATACCAGAAGAGCTTGGGTTACATCGGATAACCTTAGTTGATGGAGCCGCGCCTGCAAGAAGTAGACCATATCGACTCATTCCGAAGTATGCAGAGGCGGTAAAAGCAGAGATTACAAAACTAGAAGAAGCAGGTATAATTGTGCCAGTAGAACATTCTAGGTGGCTTTGTTCTATGGTTATTGTGCCCAAGAAAAATAGTGGAAAAATAAGAGTATGTGTTGATTTCCGTGCTTTGAATAAAGTGACTATTCAAGATGGATTTCCTCAGCCCTTCACAGAGCAAGTACTTGAAGAGGTAGCTGGTCACACTTTGTATAGGTTCTTGGATGGTTTTAGTGGCTACAATCAGATAGTGATCCATCCTGATGATAGGGACAAAACAACCTTTGTTACTCCATGGGGCACTTATGTCTATACTCGCATGGCTTTTGGTTTGAAGAATGCACCAGCTTCATTTAATAGACCGATGTATTTGATATTGGGCAAATGGTTAACAACCTTTCTACGCATTTTCATGGATGACTTTTCAGTATTTTCAGGTACAAATAAAAGAGCAGCAGTTCAAGATTTCCATGACCATTTGGAAAATCTAAAAGAAATTTTTAAGCAATGTCTCAAAACAGGTTTGAAATTGAATCCTGATAAATGTCATTTTTTGGTCACCAAGGGTACTCTTCTTGGTCACATAGTATCTGCTGAAGGTATAACTGTTGACCCTGCAAAGGTTACAGCTATTCTTTCCATGCCAATTCCACAAAGCCCAAAGGAAGTGCAAAGTTTCTTGGGCCATGCAGGCTATCACAGAAGATTCATTAGGATGTATTCAGAAATTGCTAAGCCCTTATCAAGGCTTACAAGTAAAAAGATCCCTTTCTCATGGAGTGCTGAAGCTGACAAAGCATTTTGTGAACTAAATTTGAGGCTATGTACTGCTCCACTTTTAAGTGTTCCTAATTGGTCATTGGAATTTCATGTGCGTACAAATGCTAGTCTTCATGCTGTTGGTGCAGTTCTAGCTCAACCATCATCTCACAAAGTAGATAGACCTATCTCTTATGCCAGCAGACTACTCAACCAAGATGAAAGGAATTACAGTACAACGGAAAGAGAAGGTTTGGCTATCGTATTTGCTCTTCAGAAGTTTCGACATTATCTTCTTGGTGTACATTTCATTGTTATCTCTGATCATCAGCCCTTGAAATATTTGATAAACAAGCCTAGAGTAGCTGGAAGGATCTGCAGATGGTTACTCCTATTTCAAGAATTTAATTTTGATATTCATATTAAGCGAGGTAAAGAGCACTACATGGCAGATCAAGTGTCCAAAGCTGCAATGAGCAAAAAGGCAACAAGTATTAATGAAGAACTAGTGGATAGCAATCTTTTTCTAGTAGCAATTCGGACTAGTTGGTATGATGAAATTCTCCATGTTCTTACTACTGGAAAGGTCCCAGAACACTTGACACCTGTAGAAAAAAGAAGATTGCTTTTGAAAACCAAAGCATATTCTATCATAAATGGAAATTTATATAAATACTGTCAGGATGATATATTGAGAAGGTGTGCCTATCCAGAGGAGGTAAATCTTCTGTTAGAGGCTGCACACAATGAAGGACACCTAAAGGGGGAAGAATTGGCTCATAGAATCATCCACAAAGGTTTATGGTGGCCTCATATTTTCAAGGATGCAATCAAATTTGCTAAAGAATGCCACATCTGCCAGAGGTGTGCTCCCACGCCAACCAGATTGAATTTCCAACCATTAGTCATATCTACTGGATGGCTTCCATTTGAACGATGGGGTCTTGATTTCATAGGGCCAATTAGCCCAACTCGTCAACTAGGAGATAAAAAGTATATTTTGATGGCCACATGTTATGCCACTAAATGGATAGAGGCTAAAGCTACTGTGGACTGCACGGCTTTAACAATAGCTAAATTTGTGTATAAACGTATTTTCTCAAGATTTGGTTGCCGACTGGAAATTACTAGTGATTGGGGCACACATTTTGTATATCAATTGCTCCAGTTTATATTTGACAGGTACAAAATCTTCCATAAAAAATCTTGTGCCTACTACCTAAGGGCAAATGGCCAAGCAGAGAGTTGCAATAAGATTTTGATATGATTGCTCCGCAAATTATCTTTTGATCATCAAAGCTCCTGGCCACTAGCACTGATTGGTGCAATTTGGGCTTTCAGAACCACGAAGAGGGGAACCAGAGGTGAGACTCCATTTTGTTTAGTTTATGGGAAAGAGGCATTGGCATCTTTTGAGTTCATTATCAGAAAGGAAATAGGAATCAAAACCATTGGAATTAAACCCCCCATTCAGAGATTGGTGGCATTAGAAGAGTACAGAGAAGGGGCAGTGCAGAAACTTCAGGTAACACAAGAAGAGCACAAGAGATTGCATGACAGGTATCTGAGATCCAATGAAGTCCAAGAAGGGTCCATGGTTCTAGTGCATCAAATTCCACCAATTCAAACGAAACTGGCACCCAAATGGACAGGACCATATAAGGTTATCAAGGTATTGCCACATGGCGCAGTGCATTTGGAAGATCTGTAGGGTAGAAGGATTCCTCTGGTCAACATCTCCAAGGTGAAGAAGTATCTGAAATAGATCAAAATTGAAGCACTTCATTCCTTGTACATACCATGTTTCTTTACAGTAATTGCAGAATAGCTAGATCTCTTTGAAATAACTAGAATAAGGGAGAAATTGCACGAGGGACGGTGCAAAAGCTTGATGTGGGGGTCTACCCCTCCTCCTTTTCTCTCTGGCTAGGCATGCAGGAGGACCAAAGAAGATAGAAGAAAAAGTAAAGCAATGGAAAGGCAATTGTTCGTAACTTGTAGGCCTGTGATACCTCTTTAGATAAGTAACGGTTGTCGAGATTGGGAGAAAAAGCTCTCAGATGCCTTCAGCTGCAGCTTCGGGGAGTGCTCTGTTCCATTACACGATCATATTTGAGTTGCTTTCACTTTCGGTGCCACCTCAATCAATGTGTTTACTACTCTCTTTCTCTCTCTGTCCTGCGTGCCCCCCCCCTCTTCCTTTTTCTTTCTCTCTCTCACCCCCTCTCTTCCCCCTTTCTCTCTCTCTTTCCCCCTCTCTCGGTCCCTCTCTCTCTCTCTCTCTCTCTCTCTCTCTCTCTCTCTCTCCCCACGTGTGACCCCCCTTTTTCCTTCTTTCTCTTTCTCTCTCTCTCTCTCTCTCTCTCTCTCTCTCTCTCTCTCTCTCTCTCTCTCTCTCTCTCTCTCTCTCTCTCTCTCTCTCTCTCTCTCTCTCCCCCCACGTGTGACCCTCCTTTTTCCTTCTTTCTCTTTCTCTCTCTCTCTCTCTCTCTCTCTCTCTCTCTCTCTCTCTCTCTCTCTCTCTCTCTCTCTCTCTCTCTCTCTCTCTCTCTCTCTCTCTCTCTCTCTCTCTCTCTCTCTCTCTCTCTCTCTCTCTCTCTCTCTCTCTCTCTCTCTCTCTCTCTCTCTCTCTCTCTCTCTCTCTCTCTCTCTCTCTCTCTCTCTCTCTCCCCTCCCACTGCCCTGCACCCTCCCGCAGTAACATGCCACCCACGCCCCCCTCACAGTCCCGCCATCCCACCCCCGCCCGCAGTAGCCCGCCACCCCTGCCCCCTTCACAGTTATGCCATCCCGCCGCCGCCCGCAGTAGCCCGTAGCCTCCGCCAGCCCGCAGCCCGCTGCCGCCCGCACCCCCCGCCCCCGCTCACTCCCGCACTTTCCACCCCTCTCCACCTCTCCCTCATGCACACATGACACATGCATGCACACATGCACACGTCCACACATACATGCACTCATGAGCACGTTCACACATGCATTTACACATGCATACTCACATACACACAAATGTACACACACACCTACACTTTCACACACACACACACATCTTCACACTCATATACACACAAATGCACACACACACCTACATACTCTCCCACCCACACATGCAGCACACACACACATGCACCCACGCATGCACACACATAAAGACACACTCGCAAGCAGATGTAGAGTTGGGTTTTCATCGGAGTCCTTCCACAAGGGAAGGTGTGGACGTGGAGGATATGGGTCCTGATCATTCCAATCTAAAGAACATGTTATATGATCATGGTGATGTGAAAGCGAGTGAAATGTCCTCATCATGTAGCATACAAGCTACTGAGATACTAAGTGCGAAGTCTTTTCTGGTGGTGAAGATGGCATCATGCGAATGTATGTGGATAAATCCTCATGGGGAAAGTCAGGAGATGATTCAAATTGCCTATCAAAAGAGTCAAAGAATGAAATGACTGCACACTGGCAAGGTTGTTATAGGGTATGGGATAAAAGTGTGCAGGGTAAAAAGTGAAAGCGGAGAAAAGATTTTGCCACCAACCATTCATCACGGCGACTACCTATTTTTGTGGATCCAATTCAAATCAAGTGGAATATTTGACCTACCCCCTAATTTTGGGAGATTAACCGGCACGTGATCAGTGGACGTGAAGAATCAGCAAGGCCCTCTTGGCCTATTGGGGCCTATAAAAACAAGGGATTTGTGCTCATTGGGGGTACAATTTTAGAGACACAGTGGTTTGTACGTACGTGCAAAAGACCTCTCTTACACTTTGTGGTTTCAAGCCTATTGTAGGAGCTACTCTGTAGTGTGGATACAGAGGGTAGGCTTCTCAATGGAGGGCTATGAGCACTATAGTGTAAGAGAGTGCCTTGGATTGTCTTTCTTTTCTGTGAGTCAGTATTGGTGTTAAGCTCTATTCTCTTGAGAAATTCCTTACCATTTGTATTGTTTTGGGTTAGCCTGCATATAATTGGCCCCCTTAAGCTTGCACTTTTGAGCATCACTCTGCCCAACCTTGTAATCATCTGATTCGAATCAAGAAATATATGGTCTTCTGTGGTCATTTATTGATTAATATTTCTAGAGTATGTACAACTCCTCTGTCTGCTCACAGAAATGTTAAAGGGTATACTTCCCTAAAGAGAGCCCCCCTTGAGTAGGCGACGTACTGGATGTGTTTAATCTTTATTCTCTCCTTGTGATAAAAGTGGATACCCCAGTACCTCCTCTACACTTCATAAGGTGTCATACCCTGCAAGGCTTTACATGGTAGCCTATTGACCAGATAAGTAGCTGTGTTTACAGCTTCAGCCCACAAATAATTAGGGCAATTTTTCTTCTTCAACATAGACCTTGCAAACTTAACAAGTGTTCTATTCCTCCTTTCTGCTACACCATTTTGTTGAGGAGAGTACCTGCAACTAATTTCCCTCTTTATACCTGCATTCCACAAGTAATCATTGAATTCATTAGAGAAATACTCTCCCCCTCCATCTGACCTTAGTCTCTTCAATTTATGACCTGTAATTCTCTCTGCATACATATGATAATGTTTGAATGTATTGAACACCTCTGCCTTATCGTTGATCACATAAATAGTGATCCACCTGGTAGCATCATCAACATAAATCACATAGTATCTTGATCCATTTATACTGAAATCCTTTGATGGTCCCCACACATCTTTGTGTACTAACTCAAGCTTCTCTGAATACATAAAACCATGCTTGGAAAAGGATTGTTTATAGGCCTTACCTAATTGACATGCCTCACATCTGTATGTCATATGTTGACCTGCAACATTAGGTAATCCAGGCACTTAACCATTGTTAATCATGTCTTTGATACCTCTTTCATTGAAGTGTCCAAGTCTCTGGTGCCAAAGATCTAACACAGAGATCTTATGTCCTCCATAAGTGAACAAGGCATGACCAACATTACCTTGAATCTTCAATGTGAACAACCTTCCTTCTTTCTTACCTGAAACAATTTGTTTATACCCATTGCTAGGGTTTCCACAAACACTCCTTCATTAGTGAACCTAACTTCATAAACTTTTTCAACAATTTGTCCTACACTGATTAGATTCTTAGGAATTGTAGGAACATATAAGACCTTACTCAACAAGGTGCTACCATCATTGGCCTTCACTGATCCAATTGACTTCACATTGTGCTTTGTATTGTCACATGTTTGAACAACATGATTAGATACCTTATTCTCCAAATCAGTCATCAAGGCTATGTTACCACTCAGGTGATTGCTACACCCTGAGTCAATGTGAAGACTCTTTGGTCTTCACTTTGCCTTTCACAAGTTGCATTCATTATCAATGTTGAATCCTCCTTCTGATATGAAGCATAGTTGTAGTAGGTATTATTGTATTGTTGAGTTTGGAATCCTCTTCCTGCATTTCTTCCAAAGTATCCCCTACTACCTCTACTTCTGAAATTACCTCTAGAATTTCTGCCACCTCTTCCTCTTAAGTTAAAATTCTGATTATATCCACCATTACTCTGAGTATTATGCCAACAATCATTAGCTAAGTGATTTGTCTTACCACAAATCCAGCAAGCTTTTACTCCATCTTTATTATTCCTGCCTCTTCCTCTTCCTTTGCCACCGCCTCTTCCTCTTAGGAAGTTGGCTTGGCTAGTTGTGCCTTCATCTTCATTTGCTTGTTGCTTCCCTTTGTTATTTTTCTTCTTGTCTTTAGAATACATTGCATGACCTGGACTTTTGTCACCTTCACCTTTGACATCCTGCTCAAAGGTTAGCATGTGACCTAACAACTGATTTAAATCAGGAGTGAAATGATCAAGAGATAACTCAGTAGACAAAATGAATGGCTTCCATTTGTCATCACCTCTCAAACCTGTAAGGATCTGTCTTACCAATTTATCCTCCTCAATGTCTTCATCAATAGCTCCTAATGCATCTACAATATCTTTCATTCTGGTTACATAATATGAAATGGATTGAGAAGCCTTCTTCTTGAAAGTGGTAAATTTTGCCCACAAGGATGCCTTCCTAGACTTTGTGCTATTCTTGAAATGCTCCTCCAAAGCATTCCAAATATCACTTGCACTTTCAAGACCTCTAATGTGAGGTAGCAAGTAATCATTTACTGCCATATAGATAATGCTCCTTGCTTGAGCATCTTTCTTCATCCATGTCTTCAAATTTGACAATTCCTCTCTAGTTGGAACACTAGGATCTCTGAACTGAGGCTTCTCTTCTTCACCTGTAATGTAAGCTATCAAATCTTTGCTCATTAGATGAGCTTCCATCCTCATTGACCATGCAGGATAGTTTTCTCTATCCAATTTCTCTATCTGAAGAGAATCTCCCATCCTTTCTTCACCTGTGTATTGAATCCTTCAAGCTTTATAAAGTACAAGGTTACCTTTACTTCGAATGACACTCCTCTTGTCTTCCTTGATGTCGTATGACTTCCTTCTCAAGCTTTGCCTTCAAGCTTTTACCTTTTGAACCTTCAGATGTTAAATTATTTGTAGCTGCAGCAGTCGGGATCCTCCTTTCTTCAATTCGGATGCAACCTGCTCTGATACCACTGATGGAGAGTGTTAATCTCAAAAAGAAAAACCTAATCTTGAAGTTAGAGCACCTCTATATCAAGAGTAAGTCAAAACCTTCACCAATTTGCAATATCAATGTTCAATTATCAAGTTCTTGAACTAACTGTGTAGAAGATCACTTTGAAAGTCTACTACACATTTCTTTCTCATTGACTGAGTAAACATGTAAAGTTTTCAATAAAGCTTTGCACAAGGTGTCGCCTAAAGATTGTGCACCTCCTCCAAGTCAAATTATTCCAAAACACTGAGTATAACTCCAGAAATTAGCTTGACAAGTCAACTATCCCTAAAACTGTACTTCTGAGAAGTCGATTTAGACACCCCTAACTTTTAGCACATGGTTCTCTCAATATAGAACCCGTTTAAGCAAAAGCTTTTAACCACGAGTAGCTTACCTTCCAACTTAAAGATTGAATGGTTGCTTGCTCAAAAAACTTTAAATTGTGGAGTGAGCAATGGTCAAATCATTAACTTCGAATTCTGCGCCTGTTTCAGGAACCAGTGAACACTCTTCACATGCAAATGTTTCTAAACATAATTCTCTCAGCTTGATCACAATTGGAAGCTAAGAATTTGTACAGAGGTCAATCAACTCTAGACTTAGACTTGTACAGAAGCATTTCACAAATGATCTACCACAGAAGGAGGAGACACAGAAACATCGGGCGCAAAATTTCTATAATTTCTGAAGGAGTTTACAACTGAATGATGAGAGAGAGTTCAACTAACTTTTCATGTGTCTAATGACTCTTACAAGTTCTCATTTCTCTATTCCTATGGGCTCTCATACATGTCCCGACATTTTTTAAAGTATTTATAGGCAAATATGTACAAGCTTATGACTAATCATAGGTATAAGGACCTATATCTGAACTAATGTACATATGTGTACATATCCTTCAACTTCTGAATGTATTCTTCTTCCATACTTCATAATCTGAATTTGTCTTTATTCTTTGTCTTCCAAAACTTGAATTATTGATTGCTCTGCACCAACAATATACATGTTTTAGGGTTAGGGTTTTAGGAATAGGGTTTTTGAATTTCTCTTTTCTTTTGTTTTGCAGGTGATTTCTAGCATTGATTCTTTGGAATTTGACAAGAGATGATGTCAATTGGGCTTTGATGAGAGCGTTCAAAAGAATTACATCGATGTAAGTGACTATTTTGTTCTTTATTACAAATAGAGATAGAGAGAGAGAGAGAGAAAGCGAGAGAGAGAGAGAGAAAGCGAGAGAGAGAGAGATGAAAGAGAGAGAGAGAGAGATAAAGAGAGAGATATAGATAGAGAGAAAGAGAGAGACATAGAGATACATACACACAGATGCATACATATTACATACACATATGCATATGCAAAGAGAGAGACATAGAGATACATACACACAGATGCATGCATATTACATACACATATGCATATGCATATGCATATGCATACATACACACACACATATACATGCACACAAACACACATATACATGTTTTAGGGTTAGGGTTTTAGGATAAGGGTTTTTTACTTTTATACATATACACACATAATACATACACACATGCACACATATACACATGCATACACACATACACATACACATACGCATACACATACACATACACATACACATACACATACACATACACATACACATACACATACACATATACATACACATACACATACACATACACATACACATACATACATACATGCACATGGATACATACATACACATGCATACATACATACATATGTACAAACACACATACATACATACATACATACATACATACATACATACACACATACACATAGAGAGAGAGAGAGTCACATGCACACACATGCATACATACACACAAGTGACATATACATACACAGATATGCATGTTTTAGGGTTAGGGTTAGGGTTTTTGGCTTTTACATATATACACACATGCATACACACATATACACATATGAACACAGAATACATATGCACATACACATATATAATATATATACACGTGCATACACACATACACACATAAATACACACACACACATGCATACACACATACACATATGTGACATATAACATACACACATATGCATGTTTTAGGGTTAGGGTTTTTGGATTTTACATATATACACACATGCATGCACACATATACACATATAAACACATAATACATATACACATACACATATATATACACATGCATACACACATACACACATATACATGTTTTAGGTCTAGGTCTTCACAATTAGGGTTTTAGGATTTTTACATAGATACACATATGCATACACACACATACACATATATATATTCACCTACACATATATATATATACACAAGCATATACACATACACCTGTTATAGGTCTAGGTCTTTAGGATTAGGGTTTTATGGTTTTTACACATGCAGATAAATATTTACACATATCGAAATATACACACATAATACATGTACACATACACATGTATATACATAGGCACACACACATATACATGTGTTCTAGTTGTTGTACACGATTCATGATTCATTTTGCTCATGTCTTTGGTATTGGATAGTATGTTTTGCTTTATCAAATCATTTTTTTGTTGCCTGTCATACATGTCACATGTAGTTGGGTTTCTCTTGGGCAGAGTGGATTGTCTTTTGCTACACAACAGCATGGGAATGTTGTTGTAGCAAGAGACAACACACTCTGCCCCAAAAAATTTTGCAGATATGGTCATCGGTATAGGCGACGGTATAAGCGTCGGTATCCCTAGGCACATACCGATGCTTATACCGACTATTTTGCCCAGGGGCATACCATGGCTTATACCGTCGCTTATACAGACGCATATACGGACGCTTATACCGACGCATAAACGGATGCTTATACCGATGCATATACCGAGGCTTTGGTTCCGATGCCTACACCGACCCTTACACCGACGTCGGGGCAAAATCGCGCCCGCTCATTTTCCTCGGTAGAAGCCTCGGTATACCCCTGATATGTTGTAGTGTGATCATAATTAGAACTTTTATAATATTAATAAACATGTTGATAGAAGAAGTGATAATACCGTATAACAATAATATGAGACATTGCATGTATGAGTTGGAAGATTTCTACTTAAGTTCTATAGTTATTCAACTCTTAGTTCATTTCTATTCATCATCAATAGAGAGAGCTATTGCTCCCATCGATTCACTATGTCTTGCTGCATTTATACTCCTTATGTGTGCTTCTTATGTGTCTCTCTCACTTCTACACACAACCAACAATCTGAACATGTGGTGTTGCTTACTAGAAGAATATAGTAATTATTATTGTGTACATAGAACACGTTTATGATGGCCATTGACCTTTGAAATTGACACTATTGGAGCCACTTCCTTCCTTTGTTCTTCTTTGAGATAAAAGTAAATGTTAGAAGTGATCTAAGATACCTAAATGTACTTTGGTATCATTTGTTACTTAACACACTAGGTGCTAGAATATACGCTACTAGAATAGCTTCTTTTGGACTATTCATAAAGGTCAAACTTCAATGTTAATTGCTACGATTATCTAAAGCTTTGAAACAAATGAACCTAAGTTTTGAGAAGAACAAAATTAACAAGGAGGTAATCAACATACTATTCATTTGAAAAAATGGATGAGTATAATTTTTGCACCCACCTCAAAGAGGAACTCCTACTCATCTCCTAACGCTTCATTCGAAAGTAAGATGAACACGCTAGCTAGGGCTAGCTTACACTATGTTGTGCTTCCACAATGCTAAACATAGATAATGGTCTTTGATACATTTGAGGAATGACCATTGGACTAGACAGATGACGTGAGTAGTCCTTTAAACTTGAATATGAGATGAGTTGAATAAATTCAGGATCTAAGTACTTATAAGGCGAAATTTACATTCTAGCTTTGAATTAACTAATGAACTTGAATTTTTATGCTATGGGGTTTGATGGTTTAAAATTGTGTACTACCTCATAAGCAGTACAATCAAATAAGTATGGTGGGTGACCGGAATTCAGGATATGAAGCATCAATGACATTTGTACGTATATATTTAGATCAGATATGAATATATCCCAAGTATATAAGATATTTTACATGAACTATTCTTATGAAACCCTTTGTTTGGAATCATTTTAAGGATGGGACCTTGTTTGGGCTGTCATGTTAGATTGAACTTTTTCTATGAGAAGAGTCTTAGAATTCTTTTGTGTGATTGAATGGTGAAATTGATGAGTTATAATCTGTAGAGAATTGACAAGCTCAGAAAAGAGATATGGCATCCTTTCACAACATACTTTAAGCAGCCGTTATTTTTTCACATAGTGTGATTGCGAGTACCTGAATAATATTAAGAATATTTTACTCAGATTTTGTTTAAAGGGCGTGAGTGACATACTAGGTAATTGAATGGAGGGGAAGTGACGGTTACACTCCAAGGGCAAGGTACAAATTCAATCCTCGCCGCTGAAATTCGTCACTCATATGGGAACCACTAGTTTTAAGTCCCCCCCGAGAGAGACCTTTCGGTTGCAAGAAGACGTGCGTGACTTTGCTGCCACAACTATCAGCCTCCTGCGAGAATGCCATAGCTTTCTTAGAAATGGAGAAAGAAAAAGCAAAATTGAGAGGAAAATCTGAATCTAATTGTATGCGTGTCCTCCAGCCACTTCTCGGAGAAAAACAAGAACAAAAGCAATATCTGATCTGAGTTGTTTGTCTACCCTCGCGGTCGTCCATGAGCCTCATGGAAATACTATAGCCGATTACGAAGCTTCCTTTGAAGTGTTGAAATCAAAAGCAAGATCTGCGTCTGACTTCTATCTATCTCGTCAATGCGTCATGGCAGTGCTTGCGAAGAATCTGCGTTCTGAAAATCATCACCGTCTTTCTAACCATTTCGAATATGAGTGTTCATGGGCGACTTTACGATACCTAATCTGCAACACTCTTCTAGCTTCTATATACATCCTCTCTCTCTCTCTCTTAACCTCTTTTGTAAATTACCATCAGTCTAGAAATGTGCACCATCTTCAATGCCTAAGGAAAGAGCTTCATGTGTCTCTGATTGGCCATAGCCATAGCTTGTTTGCTGCATTTTTTCTTCTACAAATGGTATCAGAGCTACACAATCTTTGAATCTTGTTTCATAGTCATTACAATTTTTCAACAAGGTAGAAAATTAAGATCATTGTTCATGTCCTCCATATTTAGAGGCAATACAACAAATAAGTTCTAAGGAATGCTCGAATTCAAGCGAAGACTTGAGTCCAACAACCCAAGGGCAAATGATTTTATTCAAAGAATTACATTGAATTGCACATCTTCCTTTTTTCTTTGTTAGAAACAAATCACAGATCATAATTAAAACAAGGGATATCTCTTCAGCTTAAGAATTGTGTGTTCATTGATGATACACCAAAAATCCTCTTCTTCTTAAACACAAAGTTGCATTCATCGCTCAGTTCTTGCAAGCTGCATCCATGGCGAATTGCATAAGCTCTTCTAAATCTGGTTCATTACATGAAGCTTTATTGGTGAATCTCCATACACCTTTGCACAGTACGAAGCCTTTCATTTTCATTTGCCATGTGTGAAAATTCATACCTACAAATTTATCTATATCTTTTAAAGCCATTATGTTGGATGGCCTTACTGAGTATTACTTAGTAATGTCTAATCCTATTATGATGAAAAAAAATTATTTATAAAATGAGCTAGCTCAAACCTAGATGTCTAGGAATAGTTATAGAGCACCAAAGGCTTTGAGATTGCAGTTTGTAAATAAACCAAAAAACTTGACCGTCTAAAACCATTGGGGGTGAGTCACCAAAACTCAACTATGAACAAAGCCCTCGTCATTCACTTGTGTCTTGAGAAAAGAATTAGATATATATATTTATTTCAAAAAAAGAAGTTTGCGGAGCCTCATTTTTGAAATACTAAAGCTTATGAAGTCAATTCACTTACACGTAATTCGGATTGTCATATGCCAACCTAATACAATTTTGGACATATTCAAAGCAAAGCAAACTACCCCCTAGTAACCTAGTATGGGAAATCCTAATCACCATATGTATACAAACCCAATGGACCATAACAAGTCAGTGTCGTATACATTTCCACACAAAACTCAATGAAGTTCACTCTCAACCAATGTGGTAGATCAAATCTTAAGCGGTAAATCAAACTCAATGTGGTAATACAAACCCAATAAGGTAGCCTAATATGGCACATTAGAAATGTCCAATGTGACATGCCCAATGTGGCAACCAACTATGTACAACCAGTGTTTTCCATTGCCTTGGAAAAGGAGGGGGGATTATAACTTCTTTTGTCAATTACTATCAGTCTAGTTGTGAGATCTATAATGTTAGATAATTGACTTAACCATTTAGACCCTTTTTGCTAGAGCTCATCAGTAGCCATGTGCACCACCTAAGGCAAGAGCTTCATCTATATATGTACTCTCCTTTTGATAATGAACAACACACACATTAAACTCTTATCTATGCTATACCCCCCTCCCCAAGTGATGTGAAGATATCTCAAGATTGATAAAGCAATGATAATGAAACTTTGCGGCTATAAAGTAGACAATGTTTTGAATCTATAACACTTTGAATTGCATCAAATGATCAACTGTGCACTGAGAACACCCTCTGAGAAGTTCACTATTCTGAGATGATCATAGCAGAGAAATGAAGTATAGATATGATCATTGTATATGTATTGAATCACATAGAAATACAATGAGATTTGAAATGTATAATTGCATAATGTGAGGGTAGTGATGGAGGTATGGAGTGCGCTCTCTAGTCACAAGGAACCCCTCTCAATTGATCTCCAAATTGGGATCTTATCCACGCGAGATTTTGATCCAATTTTATAGCTAGAGTTGGAGGCGATTTTTGAATTCAAATTCAAGTTCTCACCATTAACTGAGTCCTAAACTTTGGGCTTTACTTTTTGATCTATCATCTAGCGAGAATTCGAGAGTTCATTCCTCCTAACTCCACTTGGGATTAGTGCAATGCATTTTTACAATGATAAAAGTAATTGGCTTTTACATGGGAATAGTCATATGTGAATATATGAAATAAATGACAATTATGCAAGTATGTAGGCTTGGACTCATTTGTCCCAACAATCAGCAACATACTTTTGATGTCAGTTATCTTGGTCTTTTTGAGCTATTATCTTGGAATTGTTCTGCATAAAAAAAACTATGTTGAAAAACTACTACATCATTTTGACTTTGAAGAGTGCAAGCTTCTTTGCACACAAGTGGAGAGGGTACGTAGGTTCTCACTTGAGGATTCCAATAATGCATTAGAAATTCCTCTTTGTCAGTAACTTGTCAGATGTCTTATGTATGCATGCAACACAAAGTCTAATATACAATATGAAATTTTCCACTTGAGTCGATTCATGCATAGCGCTAGGAGTAAGGATTGAAAAGAGGTGAAACATGCATTGAGATATCTCAAAGCTACTTTAAGTTTATTCCTTTTATGATAGAGATATTTAGACATGCTTGCAGGCTTTTACAAAGAATGATTGGGCTAGTTGTTATGACACTCGCATGTTCACTATTGGTAATTACTTTTTCCTTGGAGACTCATGCATATCTTGGTTGAGTAAAAAGCAAGCCACAATGGCAAGATCAGGTTGTGAAGTTGAGAACAGGGTAGTTTTCATAGCTATAATGGAGTGTATATGGCTGAGATGCCTATTGATGGATCTTTGAATGGAGATTGATGTTGCTATGCAAAAGGGCATTGACTCTTGCACAAAATCTAGTGTCTCATGCATGGACCAAACATAGTGAGGTGCATTATTACTATGTGAGAGAGCACATTTATGCATGAGATATTGATTTGATATATGTGCCTACAGAAGATAATGTGGCAGTTATATTCACCAAAGCTCTTCCATGGGAAAAGTTTGAAGATTCTCCCTGTATGTATTCACATTCACTCTAGGGGGGTTTGTGTTACTTATGTGTTCCTCCAATAGATTTGATGTGAACCTTTTCACTATACGTAGGAACTTTCTACTCTAGTGCTCATTAGAGGCTTTTCCCCTTGTTATCACATACATGATTCATTTATGTGGTGGTACTTAGGGATATTATTCAGTTGTTAGTTTAGTTATATTCATTCTCAATAGAGAGATAGACACATTTTCCTACCATTTTTCTTCTCATTGTGTCTTACTACATTTGAGCTCCTTATGTGTTCTTCTTGTGTGTCTCTCTCACTCCTACACACATCCAACAATCTCAAGACGTGGTGTTGCTAACTAGGCCAATATATGATTTATTATAGTCCCAATACAAAAGGTCTTGATTGGCCATTGACCTTTCACATTGACACCAATGGAAGCACATATTTCCTTTGGTCTTCTTTGAGATAAGAGTAAATGTTAGAAGTGATCAAAGATACCTTGATTTACTTTCATGTCTTGTGTCACTTAACACACTAGTTGCTAGAATATAAGATACTAGAATAGCTTCAATTTGGCTATTCATAAAGACCAAACTTTAATGTTAATTGATACGATTATCTAAAGCTTTTGAAACAAATGAACCTAAGTTTGGAGAAAAGAAAAATAAAATTAACATGGAGGAAATGAACGTACTATTCATCAATATGAAAATATGGATTAGTATAATATTTCTACTCACCTCAAAGAGGAACTCTTACTCATTCCGTAACTCTTTAATTCCAAGATGAATAGGCTAGCTAGGGCTAGCTTAGGCTATGGTGTGCTTCCAAAATACTAAACATAGATAATGGTATTTGATACATTTGAGGAATGGCCATTGGATTAGACACATGAAGTTAATAGTCCTTTAAACTTGAATATAAGGTGAAATGAATAAATTCAGGACCTAACTACTGATAAGGTGAAATTTAGATTCTAGCTTCTAATTAACCAATGAACTTGAAATTTTATGCTATGGCTTATGACGGTTTAAAATTGTGTTTTTTTTTTTTTTTTTTTTTTTTTTTTTTTTTTTTTTTTACAATGGAGGTTCGGCCGAGGCCTACTCCCCCTGACTTTAATTTGAAAGAGAAACAACTGTACAATGAAGGGCATAGTACCCATGGGACCCCCCTTATCCCACAAGAACAGGGGCAGACAGGGTGAACGGCCCGAAGGCCCATACATCGATGTGAATGGCCCGGAGGCCCAGCTGGTTTAATGCCCGAAGGCCGGAATTCGCGCCCGAAGGCGGATACACTGTCCCGCAGCGCAGGGGGGGTTGAACCCTCGCCCCCGCCTCAAGAGGCGAGGGACCCAACCAGTCGACCTGGCGTCTTGGGACTAAAATTGTGTATTCCCTCATAAGCAATCCAGTCAAATAATTGCAGTAAGTTATCGAAATTCACGATATGAGTCATAAAAAATGTTTTATACGTACCTATTTAGATCAGATATGAATATATCGCAAATCTATAAGATATCCAACATTACCTATTCTTAAGAAACCCTTTTGTTTGAAATCATTTTAAGGATGGGCCCTAGTTTGGGCTGTCATGTTAGATTGAAATTCCTCTTTGAGAAGAGTTGTTGAACTCTTTTGTGTGACGGAATGGTGAAATTAATAAGTTCTAATATGTTGACAATTGACAAGCTCAAAAAAAGAGATATGGAACCCTTTCACAACATACTTTAAGCAGCGATATTTTTTCAAGAGTGTGATTGCGAGTACTTGAACCCTTGTAAGAATGGTTTACTAGGTAATCGAATGGACGGGAAGCGAAGCTTATAATCCAAGGAAGAGGTAGATATACAGCTTACTTTTATGACCACGCGAGAGAGACCTTTCGGTTGCGAGAAGACGTGTGTGATTTTGCAACAACAACAATCAGTCATCCTTTTGCCGGAATGCCATGGCTTTCTTAGAAATGGGAAAAGAAAAAGCAAAAGCGCGACGAAAATCTGAATCTAGGTTATAGGCGTGTCCTCGAGCCACTGCTCGGAGAAAAACAACAACAAAAGCAATATCTGCTCTGAGCTGTTTGTGTGCCCTTGCGGCCGTCCATCAGCCTCCTGGAAATACTGTAGCAGATTGCCAAGCTTCCTTTGAAGTGTTAAAACCAAAAGCAAGATGTGCGTCTGAGTTCTATCTGTCTTGTCATGGCATTGCTTGCTTAGAATCTGCGCTATGAAAATCATCACCGTCTTTCTAACCATTTCGAAGATGAGTCTTCATGGGCGACTTTACCATACCTGATCTGCAAAACTGTTCTAGCTTCTATATAAATCCTTTGCCGCTCCGTCTCTCTCTCTCTCTCTCTCTCTCTCTCTCTCTCATCCAACCGCCCACCACTATCCATTCTGTCACAATCATGTCCACTCCCATTGTGATCTTGTAGCTTACAGTCGTGGCAGAAAAACGTTATCAAGAATGAAACTTAAAGGAATTGACAGAAGGATATTCTCCCGATTTCCATCATCAATTTTGGCTGTCAGATTTCTCTCGCATAATCTTGTCAGATTTCGCGAGTCTGGTTTCGAATTCAAGTATTCATAATCCTACCAGCGGATGCCAAATGCTTTTTCGTCGAAGCTTCCATCAAACATTTTGCATCGCCACTGGCAAGCTATCATTCAAATAACGTCAGCGTTATCTATAATGAGATTTGACGGTGATCATAAAGAGCGCCAGTAATCGTTATCGGCGTAATAAAGACAAATAATTGATGATGATGACATAATGAGATTTGACGGTGATCATAAAGAGCGCCAGTAATCGTTATCGGCGTAATAGAGAGAAATAATTGATGATGATGACAGTGTTAACGACATGAAGAACGTGAAGGACAAAAATAATTTTATTAATGACAGCAAGAGAGAATGTCCACGTCCCGTAGGGTAGTTGATTGAGCTTTGACCTCTTGAGGTGGAGGTCTACGGTTCAAGCCCCAACTTGGACATATATTTCTTTTGTAATAAAGCAAGTCTATGATGTAAGGGTCCAACCGGTTTAGGCAGATCTTAAATCAGACACCCTTTGGGCACTCATGTGTATGGCCAAAGATCTCGAGACTAGAATTAAGTTTAAGTTCATGTGCTTTCTTAAACAAGTGATCCAAAGAGCCTAGTGGTTAAGTTTCAAGGTTGTGAAGGTGGAGGTCTTGGTTCAACTCCCATAGGGAGCATGGGGAGAGTGTTTCGCCAAAGGATCTCTAGAGTATTTTGACTCAAGTTAATGTGAGTTAACTTGAGTCTAGTGAGACTTAACTCGAGTGGCGAGTACACCACTAGTGCGTTAATGTGAGTTGACTTGAGTCTAGTGAGACTGAACTCGAGTGGCGAGTACACCAACCACTAGTGGACTGTATTGGAAGGTGGTAAAGTAGTGGTCCAAATCACTCCAACCACTAGTAGGCTCTAGTGGAGGATATGAAAGGAGTGGGGGAGTTTGCAAATGCACTTGTGGAATCTTGTCACATTTGTGGTCCTCATTGATTCGAGTAGCTATATATATAGGCATAACTCGGGAGGAGAGTCATCTCTCTAGCCCGTGGTGGTCGTAATTCTTAGTTTCTTGCATTAATTTCTTGACTAATTTAAGCACCAAGTTCCAAGTGTAACTTTGCAAATTCAAGTCTTTGACTCAAATCAATGCATAAGAATTGCATTCCGAGTAAGGAGTCATAAAGATTGAATATAGGCATGAACTTAGTCTCAAGTGAAGCATTATTTGAATAAAAAAAACTCATGAATAGAACCTGATCAGTGGGTCGAGACACTAAGGTTGGATACCACACTAGTATCTCTGTGGTTGGATTATATTTTAGATTCGCTCTAAATGTTTTTGAGAATCCGGTCTCTTTCTCCTAAAGATAGGAAAAATAAATGCTTCAATATCTTGTTGAAATAGATCATTAAGAAGTTAAATTCTTAGGTCATCAAGTATTTGACTCATAGCAAGTTTATATCTTAGAAGTTTGAATTAGTTATTCAGATTTTTAATTATTTCCTTCCGCTAGTGCTTTCCAAATCTTTTGGAATTGACTCAGATATGGTGTTTGATTTCTTTCACAAAAGTCAAAGGTTAGCCGATTAGAACTAGATAACTAAATTAAACATCCTAGATAGATGATCAAGATCTTATTCAACCTTCAAAAGATAACAAGTTCAAGATTGACTTAAACATTTGGGTTTGCTTCTAGTTACTAGCATAACTTTCATGACTTTCTAGAGTCCAAAATACTCTAGAATAGAGAAATTAGGAATTCCTCATCAACTTGACAATTGCCAAGAACTGAAAAATCAAGATTTTGAGTAAAGTCCTCAGTTGGAAAATTTTCATTTCGAATTTGACTTGGTCAAGATATAGTAAGGTTGAACCACAACAGATGGAAAACTTTCTTCTACAGTTTACATAGGATTTTTTAAGCCTATTAGGACAGAGTAGTCCTCCAATCGGGTGGAAAAAGAATCAAGTAAGTGTTGGATGGTAGTAAACCATTTTACAAACATCCAATTGAGATGTTTGAATCAATCAAACTTCAAGTTTTCCAAATCAATATCAAGTGAATCAAGAGTTCTCAAAGTCTTCATTCGGATAAGAATCCCATCTTAGTTACTAAGTCCATGCACCAGTCATGCTTAGAAATGGATTAGTAATTGGAATCCATTGATTTGATATGTTTTTGCCTAGATCGCACATCGAGAAATAATGAAGTGGCTACGGATATTTTTCGATCCATCCTTATAATTCATTCATTACATTGTACTTTGACCAGTTTCTCAAAGTGCAAAGCCACACAATGTTTTGAATCATTTGGGCAGGGATCCCACCACAAAGATGAGACATGTTCTTCTAGTTTTAGAACATGACCATTTTCTTCCAAATTAAGAACATGAGGCTTGGGGGTTTCCTATATTTATTATATATAACTTTATTTTTGAGGACAAAATCTTTCCCAATGGGCGAAGAATGTAATAAAGTAAGTGTATGATTTAAGGGTTCGACCTATTCACACACATCTGAGACCAGACACTGTTTGGTCACTCATGTGTATGGCCAAAGATCTCAAGACTAGACTCAAGTATAAGTTCATGTGCTCTCTTAAAAAAGTGATCCAATGAGCCTAGTGGTTACGTCTCAACGTTGTGAAGGAGGAGGTCTTGGGTTCAACCCCCATGGGAAGCATGGGGAGAGTGTTTTGCCCAAGGAGCTCTGGAGCCTTCTAACTCAAGTTAACGTGAGTTAACTTGAGTCTAGTGAGATTTGACTGGAGTAGCGAGTACATAAACCACTAGTGGACTCTAGTGGAATGTGCTAAATCAATGGTCCAAATCACCGTAACCACTACTAGAATCTAATGGAAGATATGAAAGGATTGGACGAGATTGCAAATGCACTTTTGGACTCTAGTTACATTTGTGGTCCTTGTTGATTCAATAGCTCTATATACAGGCATAAGGTTTGGAGGAGAGTCATCTCTATAGCACGTGGTGATCGTACTTCTTAGTTTCTTGTAGCTTTGGCCACTTATAGTTCTTGTAATGTTGTAATCTTGTCTAACCCTTTCTTTGTGAGATAAGGGGGCATGCCGAGGGTACTATGTTCATTTACTTGTACATTGTCACTTTCTAAGTTATAGTTCCACGGAGTAGGCTTTGGGTGAACCTCCATTAAAATAAACAAGAGGAGAGAATACATTAAATAATGACAATCTTCTCTTGATTGTTGCTTGATTGGCGGAACCATTTATATTCAAGGAGAATAGACAGTTGATGATGAGGACGATGATGCTAATCTGAAGAGTCATCTCTTGATTGTAGCTTCATTGGTAGAGTCACAGCTCATCAAAGTTTCACATCCAAGTCCCTTAGGATGCTATTATATTTCTTTTTTCAATGCCATTTTGAATTTCAAAATCAACCACATGATCTATTACTTAGTAATAAGGAATATTTTTTTCTTCTTATTATTTTCATTATGTTTTATTGTTCCTTTAAAGAAATTAGAAAAAACCGATGGAAAATAAACATGTCATGTAAATTAATGAGTGCATTAACATTAGTCTATTCATGAGAAAATATATATACTAATCATGGATATAAGTAAATATTGTGCATATGTACATATCAACACAGATATAGAAACGGACACATTTTCTACTTCAAAACTTTGGTAGCCTATGTTAACACTTATCCATGTCCATACAGATCATGTATGGAGAGATAAATGTATTTGAGTTACTTAAACTAAACTTGAAACTTCAGAACTTTGATCCATTGATGGTAGTCTTCTCACACATACACTATGCTTCATTTTATTTTTATATTCCTCTTCTTAAATTTCCCTTTCCATCGAGCATCCACCCCTTTTTATTTTATTTTTCTCATGGTTATCATCTTTGTCTTTTTCCTATTGATTTATTTGCACCTCCCTTTTTCGGCCAAATGCCTTATAATAGAAGAGATAAAAGCATAAAGATATGTGTGTGGATGCGTGCATCCTATTGAATCAAATGAAAGAGAGTAAATAAAGTTGATGGTGACACTACAACATATGAGGGGCATACCGACGTTGCCCATACCGACGGTCACCCCTCGGCATCGGTATGACCGTATTATCATATAAACAACTATTATTATATTAATAGACATGTTGATAGAAGAAGTGATTATACCGTATAACAATAATATGAAACATTGCATGTATGAGTTGGAAGATTTCTACTTAAGTTCTATAGTTATTCAACTCTTAGTTCATTTCTATTCATCATCAATAGAGAGAGCTATTGCTCCCATCGATCTTCTCACTATGTCTTGCTGCATTTATACTCTTTATGTGTGCTTCTTATGTCTCTCTCTCACTTCTACACACAACCAACAATCTGAATATGTGGTGTTGCTTACTAGGAGAATATAATATTTATTATAGTCTACATAGAACATGTTTATGATGGCCATTGGCCTTTCAAATTGACACTATTGGAGCCACGTCCTTCCTTTGTTCCTCTTTGAGATAAAAGTAAATGTTAGAAGTGATCTAAGATACCTAAATGTACTTTGGTGTCATTTGTCACTTAACACACTAGGTGCTAGAATATACGCTACTAGAATAGCTTCTTTTGGACTATTCATAAAGGTCAAACTTCAATGTTAATTGGTACGATTATCTAAAGCTTTGAAACAAATGAACCTAAGTTTTGAGAAAAAAAAAATTAACAAGGAGGTAATCAACGTACTATTCATTTGAAAATATGGATGAGTATAATTTTTGCACCCACCTCAAAGAGGAACTCCTACTCATCTCCTAACGCTTCATTCGAAAGTAAGATGAACACGCTAGCTAGGGCTAGCTTACACTATGTTGTGCTTCGACAATGCTAAACATAGATAATGGTCTTTGATACATTTGAGGAATGACCATTGGACTAGACAGATGACGTGAGTAGTCCTTTAAACTTGAATATGAGATGAGTTGAATAAATTCAGGATCTAAGTACTTATAGGCGAAATTTACATTCTAGCTTTGAATTAACTAATGAACTTGAATTTTTATGCTATGGGGTTTAATGGTTTAAAATTGTGTACTACCTCATAAGCAGTACAATCAAATAAGTGTGGTGGGTGACCGGAATTCAGGATATGAAGCATCAATGACGTTTGTAAGTATATATTTAGATCAGATATGAATATATCCCAAGTATATAAGATATTCTACATTAACTATTCTTATGAAACTCTTTGTTTAAAATCATTTTAAGGATGGGACCTTGTTTGGGCTGTCATGTTAGATTAAACTTTTTCTATGAGAAGAGTCTTAGAATTCTTTTGTGTGATTGAATGGTGAAATTGATGAGTTATAATCTGTAGAGAATTGACAAGCTCAGAAAAGAGATATGGCATCCTTTCACAACATACTTTAAGCAGCAATTAATTTTTCACATAGTGTGATTGCGAGTACCTGAATAATATTAAAAATATTTTACTCAGATTTTGTTTAAAGGGCGTGAGTGACATACTAGGTAATTGAATGGAGGGGAAGTGACGCTTACACTCCAAGGGCGAGGTACAAGTTCAATCCTCGCCGCTGAAATTCGTCACTCATATGGGAGCCATTACTTTTACGTCCCCCCCGAGAGAGACCTTTCGGTTGCAAGAAGACGTGCGTGACTTTGCTGCCACAACTATCAGCCTCCTGCCAGAATGCCATAGCTTTCTTAGAAATTGAGAAAGAAAAAGCAGAATTGAGAGGAAAATCTGAATCTACGTTGTATGCGTGTCCTCCAGCCACTTCTGGGAGAAAAACAACAACAAAAGCAATATCTGATCTGAGTTGTTTGTGTGCCCTTGCGGCCGTCCATCAGCCTCGTGGAAATGCTATAGCCGATTACGAAGCTTCCTTTGAAGTGTTGAAAGCAAAAGCAAGAGCTGCGTCTGACTTCTATCTGTCTCGTCAATGCGTCATGGCAGTGCTTGCGAAGAATCTGCGTTCTGAAAATCATCACCGTCTTTCTAACCATTTCGAATATGAGTCTTCGTGGGCGACTTTACGATACCTAATCTGCAACACTGTTCTAGCTTCTATAAACATCCTCTCTCTCTCTCTCTCCAGTAACCTCTTTTGTCAATTACCATCAGTCTAGCAATGTGCACCATCTTCAATGCCTAAGGCAAGAGCTTCATCTATATATGTACTCTCCTTTTGATAATGAGCAAGGCACACATTAGACTCTTGTCTGTGCGTATATCCACTTTTTCTTTTCCTCTGTCTCCGAATTGGCCATAGCCATAGCTTGTTTGCTGCATTTTTTCTTCTACAAGTGGTATCAAAGCTATACAAGCTTTGAAGCTTGTTTCATAGTCATTACAATTTTTCAACAAGGTAGAAAATTAATATCATTGTTCATGTCCTCCATATTTAGAGGCAATACAACAAATAAGTTCTAAGGAATGCTCGAATTCAAGCGAAGACTTGAGTCCAACAACCCAAGGGCAGATGATTTTATTCAAAGAATTACATTGAATTGCACATCTTCCTTTTTTCTTTGTGAGAAACAAATCACAGATCATAATTAAAACAAGGGATATCTCTTCAGCCTAAGAATTGTGTGTTCATTGATGATACACCAGAAATCCTCTTCTTCTTAAACACAGAGTTGCATTCATCGCCCAGTTCTTGCAAGCCGCATCCATGGCGAATTGCATAGGCAGCTTGCATAAGCTCTTCTGAAGCTGGTTCATTACATAAAGCTTTATTGCTGAATCTCCATACACCTTTGCGCATTAAGAAGCCTTCCATTTTCATTTGCCATGTGTCAAAATTTATACCTACAAATTTATCTATATCTTTTAAAGCCATTATGTTGGATGGTCTTATTGAGTATTACTTAGTAATGTCTAATCCTGTTATGATGAAAAACATTATTTATAAAATGAGCTAGCTCAAACCTAGATGTCTAGGAATAATCATAGAGCACTAAAGGCTTTGAGAGTGCAGTTTGTAGATAAACCAAAAAACTTGACCGTCTAAAACCATTGGGGTTGCGTCACCAAAACTCTCTTAGGATTTCATAATCAGAACATTATCCGCAATTTTGCGATCTTCATGGATCTCTCTCTCTCTCTCTCTCTCTCTCTCTCTCTCTCTCTCTCTCTCATATCCAACCGCCCACCACTATACATTCTCTCAGTCATCTCCACTCACGTTGTGATCTTGTAGCTTACAGTCCTGTGGCGAAATACGTTATCAAGAATGAAACTAAAAGGAATTGACAGACGGACATTATCCCCCTTTTCATCATCAGTTTCGCCTGTCAGATTTCTCTCGTATAATCTTGTGCTTGTACTTGTTTCGCGAGTCTGGTTGCCAATTCCAGTATTCATAATCCTACCAGCGGATGCCAAATGCTTTTTCGTGAAAGCTTCCATTAATCATTTTGCATCGCCGCTGTCAATCTATCATTCAAGAAACTCCAGCATTATCTACAATTAAATTTCACGGTAATGTTAAAAGAGCGCCACTAATCGTGCTCGCTTTTGTGTCCTTTTCCCATCAGGTCTCGGTGTAATAAAGAGAAATAATTGATGACGATTATGATAGTATGAACGACATGAACAACATCAAATTCTTACAGTTGGCGATTCTTTTATCGACAAGGAACAACGTTAGCACTACTCCCCTTCAGTTGTTCTTTTCCTTTATGTAATAAAAGTCCGGGAGAGTAGGCTAAGGCCGAAATTTCTTTTATTTAAAGACATGAACAACATCAACTACTACAATAATTTTATTAACGACAAGGACAAGAGAGAATACATTAAATGATGACATTCCTCGCTTGATCGTAGCTTGATTGGCGGAACCATTTATCGTCAAGGACATAAGACCCTTGATGATGAGGACGATGATGTTAATGACGATACTATTGAGAAAAATATGAACAGTCATCTCTTGATTTTAGGTTGATTGGTAGAGTCAATGTTCTATTTCTTTTTTCAATTTTATTTTGAATTTCAAAATCAACCACATTTTTAAGTACTTAAAAATTAGGATAATTTTATTCTTCTTATTATTTTCATTATAATTTATTGTTTCTGTAACGAAATTAGAAACAACCGATGGAAAATAAACAGGGAATGTAAATTAATGAGTGCATTAACATTAGTCTATTCGTGAAAAAAATATATACATTGTGCATGGAGGGAAGGATATACAAAGGAATAATGTCAAGTACTGTGCATATCTATATATGAACAAAGATATTTAAACGGACACATTTTCTTCATCAAAACTTTGGTAACCTATGTTAACATTTACCCATGCCCATACAAGTCATGTATGGACACATAAATCTCTTTGAGTCACTTAAAGAAAACCTGAAACTTCAGAACTTTGATCCATTGATGGTAGTCTTCTGACACATACACTATGCTTCATTTTATTTTGATATTCGTCTTCTTGGATTTCCCTTCCCATCGATCATCCACTCCTTTTTATTTTACTTTTCTCATCCTTATCACCTTTGTCTTTTCCCTACTGACTTATTAGCACTTCCATGTTTTGACCAAATGCCTCATGATAAAAGAGACAAAGGCATAAAAATATGTGTGTACCTGCGTGCATCCTGTTCTATGGAATGAAAGAGAATAAATAAAGTTGAAGGGTGATCATAGACACAAAGACTGGCAACCTGACAACTGATACATCAAATATTATATTTATAAGCATGTTGACAGAAGAAATGATAATACATTATAACTATAATATGAGACATTGCATGTATGAGTTGGACGTTTTCTACTTAACATGTATAGTTTCCTTCAGGATTACTATGTTATAAAAGATGATGATAGCTGGCAGTTGAGCTACGAACATTTCTGTGCCTCTTTCCCATCAGCTCTGACCGTAATAAAAAGAAATAATTGTTGTTTATGATGTACTATGCATAAAGAACAAACCTCAATGTTAACTGATATGATTTTCTAAAGCCTTGAATCAAATAAACCAAAGTTTTGAGAAAAAAATAAAATAAACATGGAGGAACTAAACGTACTATTCATTAATATAAAAATATGGATGAGCATAATTTTTCTACTCACCTCAAGGAGGAGCTCCTACTCATCTTCTAACTCTTCAATTTGAAAGTAAGATGAATAGGCTAACTAGGGCTAGCTTACGCTATGGTGTGCTTCCACAATACTAAAAATAAATAATGGTATTTGACACATTTGAGGCATGGCCATCGGACTAGAAACATGACGTCAGTAGTCCTTTAAGCTTGAATATGAGATGAGTTGAATAAACTCAAGATCTAAGTACTTGTAAGGTGAAGTCCACATTCTAGCTTCTAATTAAATAATTAACTTGAATGTTTATGCTATGGCTTTTGATGGTCAAAAATTCTGTATTACCTCATAAGCAATCCATTCAAATAAGTGTGGTAAGTGATCGAAATTCAGGATATGAATCATCAATGATATTACATTAGTATATATTTAGATCACATATGAATATATCCAAAGTCTATAAGATATGCTAGCATAGACTCCAAGGCAGAGGTACAACTTCTATCCTCTCCGCTATAATTCCTTACTCATATGGGAGCCATTACATTTGTGCCCTTGCGAGAGAGACCTTTCGGTTGCAAGACATGCATGACTTTGCAGCCACGAAACACAGAGGCCATCTATCTGCCTCCTGCCAGAATGTAATGGCTTCCTTAAAAATGGAAAAAGAAAACGAAAAAATGAGAGGAAAATCGGAATCTAGGTTATATGTGTGTCCTCAGGCCACGGCTCAGAGAAAAACAACAACAAAGCAATATCTGGAGAAGTGTGCCGCCTCTCTCCGCTAATCATTGGAGAGCACCTGTTCACATCTATTTAGAAAGGGCGGCAGTACCCGCTACCATCATGTGCCAGTGCACACCCCAAAATCAGCTGAGATGTTCGGAGAGGGTCCACTTTAGTAGAAGTATATAATAAAGCAAAAATCGAACCTTAACATCACATAACATCCTTTTTTATTTAAAAGGACAAAAAAATACTATTAATAATAGAAATTCGAATGTTTGATGTAATGGTTTTTTTTTAAGAGAAAAACAAAGTCATTTGTTACATCATGTATAGTTTCAATGTATTTTTCTAGCAACGTACACTTTTTTGCGACCTACATTTTTGAAGACCCTATAAAAGAGGAGGTATACCAATGTCAATGTTCATTTCCAACGATATGCTATGAAGAGGAGGGTTATACAGTGTACAACAACACGTTTTGGAGAACTTATATCCAGTGTAGAAGAACCAAGTGTTGTAGAGGTGGTTTTTATTTCACTTTTATATTATTATATGTTTTATATTGGCATGTGTATTCATTAGTTTTCTTTGCTCTTTTTTTTTTTAGGTTTATTGGAGTGAAGATAGGTGTTCTACATATATTATATTTCTCTTTTCTTTTTCATTTCAATTTATATATATGTTACTCATTAGTTTTGTTTTGATTTTAGGTCATGGACTCTCAAGCATCTCATTCCTTTGAATCTCAAGGGCAAGAAGACAATTTTGTCTTCTCTCAATCCTCTCTTTTTTAACCTACCTAATACCCATACTCGCACCCATCTTTCTCTATTCCTCCTCATGGCTACCAAGCCATGTTAAGCACTTCTCTTTCTCCTACCCATGCATTTGCATTTAGACCCCCTTCTTGTGGGGTAAATGCAAATGGCCCATCAAATTCATCATGCCTTCCAACTCCTCCACCCTTGGGAGCCTGTCAAACAGAGCCTCCATGTAGCAAGTCAACAAAGAGGAAGGAACATAGGCAAGATGAAAGTCTTCAACCACGAGAACCCATAGCAAAGAAGGGCAAAAAAACCAAAAGAAAGATTATCATTGACTTAGGGGATGAAGACGATGGCAAGAAGAGAAAATGGAAGGATCTTTGGGTGGACCAACTCGTTCACATATGAGGAGGAATGAGTGAAGAGTTCAACAATCCATCGAAGCAAGGAGTCAACTTATGGGCCAAAGTCTCAACAAAATTAGCTTCAACCTATCCCGACTTTGATAAAGATAGTGAAGCATGTCAAAAGAAGTGGGCAAAGGTGTTGGGACAATACCGTCAAGACAAGGCACATAACTCCATTTCGGGCAACATTAGGAAGATAACGTGCCAAAAGGTTTGATGTGCTAGATGAGTACTCTACCATACTCGTCCAATTATGACTCCATTTAGTCACACATCTTCAAGTGCAAACCTTTCCAATGACAATGGCGGACGTGGAAGTGAACTTCATGAGTGTGAACCCATACCCTTACCTTCATCCACTTCTTGACAAAGCATTCCAAAGTGGGATGAATCATTAGACCATTTGATGGATAATGGAAAGGATCTTATTCACCATTTCAAGGAAATGGAGAATAAGCATGTGCTCATAAAAGAAGAATTCTTGAAGCTCGTAAGCGGGCTTCATACAAGCATGTGTGATTTTCTAAGTAGCTTTAAGAAGAGTAGCTAGATTCTATCATGTTTCGTCTCCTAGGAAGAGAACTTTCATGTTTATTATCTTCGACTATAGTCTTAACACTGGACTTGTACTTGGATTTCCTTTGAGCCATGTTTTGATGGTTTATTCATAAAATTTTGAGTCATGCTAATTGTTGATTTTTTATATTTTTTTGCATTTCAATCATGTTTGCATGTATGCAATTACACATGTTACATTATGTAATGATGCATCATGTATGCATGTATACATTTGCACAGGCATGTGCATATGTTGCATTATGCATTCATCCATCATGCATGCATATGCATATGTTGCATCTATGCTTGTGCATATGTTGCATGCATGTGCATA
Source organism: Ceratopteris richardii (assembly GCA_020310875.1). Taxonomy (NCBI): domain Eukaryota; kingdom Viridiplantae; phylum Streptophyta; class Polypodiopsida; order Polypodiales; family Pteridaceae; genus Ceratopteris; species Ceratopteris richardii. Next base: position 133,140,988 of record CM035443.1, on the reverse strand, counting down.
TGTTATATATGCATGTCCATATGTTGCATATGTTGCATTTATGTATATCTTGCATATCCATGTGCATGTGCATATGCTGCGTATGCATGTGCATATGCTGCGTATGCATGTGCATATGCTGCGTATGCATGTGCATATGCTGCGTATGCATGTGCATATGCTGCGTATGCATGTGCATATGCTGCGTATGCATGTGCATATGCTGCGTATGCATGTGCATATGCTGCGTATGCATGTGCATATGCTGCGTATGCATGTGCATATATTGCATATGTTTCATTTATGTATATGTTGCATATGCATGTGCACATGTTGCATGTGCATGTGCATATGTTGCATGTGCATGTGCATATGTTGCATGTGCATGTGCATATGTTGCATGTGCATGTGTTTATGTTGCATGTGCATGTGTGTATGTTGCATATGGACGTGCATATGTTGAGTTTATGTATATGTTGCATATGCATTTGCATATGTTGCATATGCATGTGCATATGTTGCATATGCATGTGCATATGTTGCATATGCATGTGCATATGTTGCATATGCATGTGCATATGTTGCATATGCATGTGCATATGTTGCATATGCATGTGCATATGTTGCATATGCATGTGCATATGTTGCATGTGCATATGTTTCATGTACATGTGTGTATGTTTGCATATGCTTGTGCATATGTTGCATTTATGTATATGTTGCATATGCATGTGCATATGTTGCATATGCATGTGCATATGTTGGATTGCATATGTTGCATGTTGTAGAGGAGGTACTGGCGTATCCAATTTTATCAGAAATAGAAAATAAACATTAAACACATCCAGTACGTCGCCTACTCAAGGGGGGTTCTCTTTAGGGAAGTATACCCTTTAACATTTCTGTGAGCAGGCAGCTAACAAGGATTGCACAGAGTGGTAAATACTTCAGAAAATATGGACAACAAGTGACCAAGAAAGACCATACACTTCTTGATTCGAATCAGATGATTACAAGGTTGGGCAGAGTGATGCTCAAAAGTGCAAGCTTAGGGGGCTAACATGCCATCCCAGAAATAAAGAACCTCAATGCACAGAGTCTTCTCATCAGCTTAAGGGAGCCAATTACATGGAGTCTAACCCACAACAATACAAATGGTAAGATTTGCTCAAGAGAATAGAACTTAACACCAACACTGACTCCCAAAAAAGAAAGAAAATCCAAGGCACTCTCTTACACTATAGTGCTCATAGCCCTCCATTGAGAAGCCTACCCTCTGTATCCACACTATAGAGTAGCTCCTACAATAGGCTTGAAACCATCAAGTGCAAGACAGGACTTCTGCACGTATACACGCGTCAATGTAACTTTATACAAAATGTACACCAAATGAGCACAAATCCATTGTTTTTATAGGCCCAATAGGCCAAGAGAGCCTTGCCGACTCTTCACGTCCACTGATCACGCGCTGGTTGATTGCCCAAAATTGGGGGTAGGTCAATTATTCCCTTGATTTGAATCAGATCCTCAAAAGTAGGTAGTCGCCGTGAATGGTTGGTGGCAATAGCTTTTTACGTTCTACATAGGCTTTGGAGATAACTCTCAAAATTTAGGTATGAATCCCCTAATCAAACTAGATTCAGGGACCAAAACAGAGCAAGATACCAGCCCATGAAAAAGCTCCCATATACAATGGATAAGATAACATTTCTTTCAAGAACTCACTGCTTTGTCATGCCCTCATCAATCCTCAAAGCCAATGAAGCTCCAGACAGAATTACGGACCATCATGGGAGACAGAATTACGGACCATCATGGGTTGTCATTCTGCCTCTTTGACCACAGTGAAGATTCTCATCCTCTGAATCATTATCATTAGCATTTTCTGGATCAACTTCCACTTTATCGTCGTCTGAAGACCTTCCATCTGTACCAACATCACCATTGAAGTCCCTATGCCCACATGTGCTACGCCATACAGGCACGGATACTGGTGCTGGCTAAAAGATCATGCCATGTTTTGAGTCTTTATCATGGTCATGTCATCCATTTGTACATCCATTCCCTGACGCTCCACTTCCAAGCTGAGGAATCTTCACTTTCCTGCTCGAAAATCTTGAAACCAATCCACCATTACTTTCATCTTAGCCTCTGCTGAAAGCCCGATTTGGAGATTCCAATGCTGCAAACCCAACTGCAACCTGCATCCTCTGATGTGGTGTGAGGGAGTGGTGTGAGGGGGAGGGCGTGGGGATGGGCTGCGGGGGAGGTGTGAGGGGGCGGGGGTGGTGTGAGGGGGCGGGGGTGGTGTGAGGGGGTGGTGCGAGGGGGCGGGGGTGGTGTGAGGGGGTGGTGTGAGGGGGAGGGCGTGGGGATGGGCTAGGGGGGTGGTGTGAGGGGGCAGGGGTGGTGTGAGGGGGTGGTGCGAGGGGGCAGGGGTGGTGTGAGGGTGCGGGGGTGGTGTGAGGGGGCTGGGGTGGTGTGAGGGGGCTGGGGTGGTGTGAGGGGGTGGTGTGAGGGGGAGGGTGTGGGGATGGGCTAGGGGGGTGGGAGAGGAGAGAGAGAGAGACAGAGAGAGAGAGAGAGAGAGAGAGAGGGAGGGAGGGCACGCGGGGGGGGGGGGGGGTGCGGGGAATGATGCGAGGGAGGGGGGTGGGGAAAGGTGGCGGGGGGAAGGGGAGGGGAGGTGCGCAGGGGGGGGGGCTGCGGGGAATCAAGCGGGGGAGGGGGGTGGGGAAAGGTGGCGGGGGGAAGGGGAGGGGAGTTGCGCGGGGGGGGGGGGGGGGCTGCGGGAAATTATGCGGGGGAGGGGGGTGGGGAAAGGTGGCGGGGGGAAGGGGAGGGGAGTTGCGTGGGGGGGGGCTGCGGGGAATCATGCGGGGGAGGGGGGTGGGGAAAGGTGGCGGGGGGAAGGGGAGGGGAGCTGCGCGGGGGGAGGGGGGGGGGCTGCGGGGAATCAGGCGGGGGAGGGGCGTGGGGAAAGGTGGGGGGGGCGAAGGGGAGGGAAGGTGCGCGGGGGGGGCGGGGGGGGCTACGGGGAATTAGGCGCGGGAGAGAGAGAGAGAGAGAGAGAGAGAGAGAGAGAGAGAGAGAGAGAGAGAGAGAGAGAGAGAGAGAGAGAGAGAGAGAGAGAGAGAGAGAGAGAGAGAGAGAGAGAGAGAGAGAGAGAGAGAGAGAGAGAGAGAGAGAGAGAGAGAGAGAGAGAGAGAGAGAGAGAGAGAGAGAGAGAGACAGAGAGAGAGACAGAGAGAGAGAGAGAGAAGCTGCGGGGGAGGGGGTGGGGAAAGGTGGCAGGGAAGGGGAAAGAAGGAGGGGAAGAGATGGACGGGGAGGTTGAGGGGGCTTCTGTGGGGGGAGATGGAGGGGGAGGGTGAGGGGGTTCCTGCGGGGGGAGATGGAGGGGGAGGGTGAGGGGGCGTCTGCGGGGGAAGATGGAGGGGGAGGGCGAGGGGGCGTTTGCGGGGGGAGATGGAGGGGGTGGGTGAGGGGGCTTCTGCGGGGGGAGATGGAGGGGGAGGTTGAGTGGGCTTCTGTGGGGGGAGATGGAGGGGGAGGGTGAGGGGGTTTCTACGAGGGGAGGTGGAGGGGGAGGGTGAGGGGGCGTCTGCGGGGGAAGATGGAGGGGGAGGGCGAGGGGGCGCCTGCGGGGGAGATGGAGGGGGAGGGTGAGGGGGCTGCTGCGGGGGGAGATGGAGGGGGAGGGGGCTTCTGCGGGGGGAGGTGGAGGGGGAGGGTGAGGGGGCTTCTGCGGGGGGAGATGGAGGCAGAGGGTGAGGGGGCTTCTGCGGGGGGAGGTGGAGGGGGAGGGTGAGGGGGCGTCTACGGGGAAAGATGTAGGGGGAGGGCGAGGGGGCGCCTGCGGGGGAGATGGAGGGGGAGGGTGAGGGGGCTGTTGTGGGAGGAGATAGAGGGGGAGGGTGAGGGGGCTTCTGCAGGGGGAGATGGAGGGGGAGGGTGAGGGGGCTTCTGCGGGGGGAGATGGAGGGGGAGGGTTAGGGGGCTTTTGCGGGGGGGAGATGGAGGGGGAGGGTGAGGGGGATGCTACGGGGGGAGATGGAGGGGGAGAGTGAGGGAGCTTCTGCAGTGGGAGATGGAGGGGGAGGGTGAGGGGGCTTCTACGGGGGGAGATGGAGGGGAGGTTGAGGGGGCTTCTGTGGGGGGAGATGGAGGGGGAGGGTGAGGGGGTTCGTGCGGGGGGAGATGGAGGGGGAGGGTGAGGGGGCGTCTACGGGGGAAGATGGAGGGGGAGGGCGAGGGGGCGTCTGCGGAGGGGAGATGGAGGGGGAGGGAGAGGTGGCGGGGAAGGGGAGAGCGAGAGGGAGATTCGGGCAGTTGACTATAAGTAGAATCTTGTCAGCCACCCTCCGAATACAAGGAGAAGAACTCGAGCATATTTATCTCAAAACCATAGAGCCAAAGAAAGAGCGAATGGCAATGCAATGTTTAGCATAACAACTCTGTCTATCATAGAGAGAGGAAGGAGGGGTACTACAGACCCCCACATCAGGATTTTGCACCGTCTCGGTGCAATATTCTTATTGAATGAAATAATTGTAGGTACTTGAATGACGGAGTAACTGCAAATATTTGAACGACATGTGGTATGTACAATGGTTGAAACTCTTCCAAGCTGACTTATTTTAGGTACCTTTTCACCCGGGAGATGTTGACCAGGGGAATCCTTCTACCCTGCAAATTTTCCAAATGCACTGCGCCGTGTGGCAATACCTTGATCACCTTATAAGGTCCTACCCATTTAGGTGCCAATTTAGTTGAAATTGCTGGGACTTGATGCAGTAAAACCATGGACCCTTCCTGAACTTCATTGGATCTCAGATACCTGTCGTGCAGTCTCTTGCGCCCTTCTTGTGTTACCTGAAGTTTCTGCATTGCCCCTTCTCTGTACTCTTCTAATGCCACCAATCTCTGAATGGGGGGTTCAATTCCAATGGTTTTGATTCCTATTTCCTTTCTGATAATATACTCAAATGGGGCCAATGCCTCTTTTCCATATACTAACCGGAATGGAGTCTCACTTGTGGTTCCCCTCTTCGTGATTCTGAAAGCCCAAATTGCTCCGATCAGTGCTAGCGGCCAGGAGCTCTGATGATCAAAAGATAATTTGCGAAGCAGTCCAATCAAAATCTTATTGGAACTCTTTGCTTGGCCATTTGCCCTTGAGTAGTAGGCACAATACTTTTTATGGAAGACTTTGTACCTGTCAAATATAAACTGGAGCAATTGATTTACAAAGTGTGTGCCCCTATCACTAGTAATTTTCAGTGGGCAACCAAATCTTGAGAAAATACGTTTATACATAAACTTAGCTACTGTTAGAGCCGTGCAGTCCACAGTAGCTTTAGCCTCTATCCATTTAGTGGCATAACATGTGGCCATCAAAGTATACTTTTTACCTCCAGGTTGACCAGTTGGGCGAATTGGTCCTATGAAATCAAGACCCCATCGTTCAAATGGAAGCCATCCGGTAGATATGACTAATGGTTGGAAATTCAATCTGGTTGGCATGGGAGCACACCTCTGGCAGATGTGGCATTCTTTAGCAAATTTGATTGCATCCTTGAAAATATGAGGCCACCATAAACCTTTGTGGATGATTCTATGAGCCAATTCTTCCCCCTTTAGGTGTCCTTCACTGTGTGCAGCCTCTAGCAAAATATTTACCTCCTCTGGATAGACACACCTTCTCAATATATCATCCTGACAGTATTTATATAAATTTCCATTTATAAGAGAATATGCTTTAGTTTTCAAAAGCAATCATCTTTTCTACAGGTGTCAGGTGTTTTGGGATCTTTCGAGTAGTGAGAACATGAAGAATTTCAGCATACCAACCAGTCCGAATTGCTACTAGGAAAAGATTGCTATCCACCAGTTCATCATTAATACCTGTTGCCTTTTCGCTCATTGCAGTTCTGGACACTTGATCTGCCATGTAATGCTCTTTACCTGGCTTAATATGAATATCAAAATTAAATTCTTGAAATAGGAGTAACCATCTCCAAATTCTTCCAGCTACTCTAGGTTTGTTTATCAAATACTTCAAGGGCTGATGATCAGAAATAACAATGAAATGTACACCAAGGAGATAATTTTGGAACTTCTGAAGAGCAAATACGATAGCCAAACCTTCTCTTTCCGTTGTACTATAATCTCTTTCAGCTTGGTTGAGTAGTCTGCTGGCATAAGAGATAGGTCTATCAACCTTGTGTGATGATGGTTGAGCTAGAACTGCACCAACAGCATGAAGACTAGCATCTGTATGCACATGAAATTCCAATGACCAATTAGGGACACTTAAAAGTGGAGCAGTACATAGCCTCAATTTTAGTTCACAAAATGCTTTGTCAGCTTCAGCACTCCATAAGAAAGGGATCTTTTTACTGGTAAGCCTTCACAAGGGCTTAGCAATTTCTCAATACATTCGAATGAATCTTCTGTGATACCCTGCATGGCCCAAGAAACTTTGGACTTCCTTTGGGCTTTATGGAATTGGCATGGAAAGAATAGTTGTAACCTTTGCAGGGTCAACAGTTATACCTTCAGCAGATACTATGTGACCAAGAAGTGTACCTTTGGTGACCAAAAAGTGACATTTATCAGGATTCAATTTCAAACCTGTTTTAAGACATTGTTCGGGGGGAAGGGGAGGGGAGCTGCGCGGGAGGGGGCTGCGGGGAATTAGGCGGGGGAGGGAGAGAGAGAGAGAGAGAGAGAGAGAGAGAGAGAGAGAGAGAGAGAGAGAGAGAGAGAGAGAGAGAGAGAGAGAGAGAGAGAGAGAGAGAGAGGGAGGGAGGGCACGCGGGGGGGGGGGGGGGGGGCTGCGCGGAATCACGCGGGGGAGGGGGGTGGGGAAAGGTGGCGGGGGGAAGGGGAGACAAGCTGCACGGGGGGGGGGGGCTGTGAGGAATTAGGCGGGGAGAGAGAGAGAGAGAGAGAGAGAGAGAGAGAGAGAGAGAGAGAGAGAGAGAGAGAGAGAGAGAGAGAGAGAGAGAGAGAGAGAGAGAGAGAGAGAGAGAGAGAGAGAGAGAGAGAGAGGAGCCGCGGGGGAGGGGGTGGGGAAAGGTGGCGGGGAAGGGGAAAGAAGGAGGGGAAGAGATGGAGGGGGACGTTGAGGGGGCTTCTATGGGGGGAGATGGAGGGGGAGGGTGAGGGGGTTCCTGCGGGGGGAGATGGAGGGCGAGGGTGAGGGGGCGTCTGCGGGGGAAGATGGAGGGGGAGGGCGAGGGGGCGTCTGCGGGGGGAGATGGAGGGGGAGGGTGAGGGGGCTTCTACGGGGGGAGATGGAGGGGGAGGTTGAGGGGGCTTCTGTGGGGGGAGATGGAGGGGGAGGGTGAGGGGGTTTTTGCAGGGGTTGGTGGAGGGGGAGGGTGAGGGGGCGTCTGCAGGGGAAGATGGAGGGGGAGGGCGAGGGGGCGCCTACGGGGGAGATGGAGGGGGAGGGTGAGGGGGCTGCTGCGGGGGGAGATGGAGGGGGAGGGTGAGGGGGCTGCTGCGGGGGGAGATGGAGGGGGAGGGTCAGGGGGCTTCTGCGGGGGGAGATGGAGGGGGAGGGTGAGGGGGCTTCTGCGGGGGGAGATGCAGGGGGAGGGTGAGGGGGCTTCTGCGGGGGGAGGTGGAGGGGGAGGGTGAGGGGGCGTCTGCGGTTGAAGATGGAGGGGCAGGGCGAGGGGGCGCCTGCGGGGGAGATGGAGGGGGAGGGGGAGGGGGCTGCTGCGGGGGGAGATGGAGGGGGAGGGTGAGGGGGCTTCTGCGGGGGGAGATAGAGGGGGAGGGTGAGGGGGCTTCTGCGGGGGGAGATGGAGGGGGAGGGTAAGGGGGCTTCTGCGGGGGGGGGGATGGAGGGGGAGGGTGAGAGGGCTGCTGCGGGGGGAGATGGAGGGAGAGAGTGAGGGGGCTTCTGCGGGGGGAGATGGAGGGGGAGGGTGAGGGGGCTTCTGCGGGGGGAGATGGAGGGGAGGTTGAGGGGGCTTCTGTGGGGGGAGATGGAGGGGGAGGGTGAGGGGGTTCCTGCGGGGGGAGATGGAGGGGGAGGGTGAGGGGGCGTCTACGGGGGAAGATGGAGGGGGAGGGCGAGGGGGCGTCTGTGAGGGGAGATGGAGGGGGAGGGAGAGGTGGCGGGGAAGTGGAGAGAGAGAGGGAGATTCGGGCAGTTGACTATAAGTAGAATCTTGTCAGCCACCCTCCGACTACAAGGAGAAGAACTCGAGCATATTTATCTCAAAACCATAGAACCAGAGAAAGAGCAAATGGCAATGCAATCTTTAGCATAACTACTCTATCTATCATAGAGAGAGGAAGGAGGGGTACTACACATGTGCATGTGTGTATGTTGCATATGCGTGTGCATATGGTGAATTTATGTATAGGTTTCATATGCATGTGCATATGTTGCATTCATACATGTGGATATGTTGCATGTATGCATTTGAATATGCATATGTTGTGTGTATGCATTTTTATGTGCATGTGCATATGTTGCATGCATACATGTGCATATGTTGCATTTTTATGTGCATTTATGTATATGTTGCATATGCATGTGCATATGTTGCATGTGAATGTGTGTATGTTGTATATGTAGCATTTATGTATATGTTGCATGTGCATGTGCATATGTTGCATGTGCATGTGCATATGTTGCATGGTGCATGTGCATATGTTGCATGTTGCATGTGCATGTGCATATGTTGCATGTTGAATGTTGCATGTTGCATGTGCATGTGTATATGTGCATGTGCATATGTTGCATGTGCATGTGCATATGCATGTGCATATGTTTCATTCATACATGTTGATATGTTGCATGTATGCATTTGCATATGCATATGTTGCATGTATGCATTTGCATATGCATATGTTGCATGTATGCATTTTTATGTGCATGTGCGTATTTTGCATTTTTATGTGCATTTATCTATATGTTGCATATGCATGTGCATATGTTGCAAATGTTGCATATGCATGTGCATATGTTGCATGTGCATGTGTATATGTTGCAAATGTTGCATATGTTGCATTTATGTATATGTTGCATATGCATGTGCATATATGTTGCATACTCATGTGCATATATGTTGCATACTCATGTGCATATATGTTGCATATGTTGCATTTATTTATATGTTGCATATGCATGTGCATATATGTTGCATATGCATGTGTATATGTTGCATATGGATGTGCATATGTTGCATATGTTGCATATGTGTGTGCATATGTTGCATTCATTCATGTGCATATGTTGCATGTATGCATTTGCATATGCATATGTTGCATGTATGCATTTATATGTGCATGTGCATATGTTGCATGTATGTATTTGCATGTGCATGTGCATATGTTGCATATATGCATTAATGCACTCTGCATATGTTGCATGTATGCATTTGCATATGCATATGCATATTAGATGCATACATGTGCATATGTTGCATGCATACATGTGCATATGTTGCATGACTACATTTGTATTATGTATGCATGTGCATCTATTGCATTATGCATTTGCATATGTTGAATGTATGCATGTGCATTTTTCTATATACAAAATATCCCTGATATTTTTTTGTAGGTTCTAATGGACATGCCATAATAAGTTTCATTAATTTGTGCATTGATACGCGGATTAGCTTTGATAGAGTTACTTCAAGAGTCAAGCCATAATCGTGATCAGGTCATGAACATAGGCAAGCATGGGCATACCCACGTCCTCATGGCTTTGTTAAAAGCTATCTTTTGAATGCTTATAGTAACAATATGTTCAAACATCACCTGAGGATTAACAAGGAAACCTTCCATTACTTGTGTGGAAAGCCTCGACCCTTTATGCAAAACTAGAAAACCACAAACTATTGTGACACTATACATTTACAAGATCAAGAAGCTATTGCATTAGATGGCTTATGGGCATAGGGGACACTTTTGGATGCTCAAAGAGCAGATGTTGTGGTTTTGTGCATGATTTTATTAAAGCTATTGTAGCATCTGGTCTTAGAGACACATACATTAGATGGCCTTCAACATCCCACTTCGCAATGTTAGCGAAAGAGTTTGAGGCAATAAGACGAATACCTTATGTTGTGGGCGCAATAGATGGATGCCATGTACCTATAATTGCTCCACATGAAAATCATGTTGATTACTTCAATCACAAAGGTTTTCACTCTATCGTGTTGCAAATAACAGTAGTTGCCAATTGCTATATTTGGAATTATGATGTAGGATGGGCAAGATCAATGCATGATTCCCTTAATTTCACAAGAAGCGAACTAGGACAGAGATGTGAAAGAGGTGAACTAGGTAAGTATTGCTAGGTTGGTGATTGTGCATATCCTTCTCGACCATACATATTAGTCCCACTCAAAGGTTGTAAAGAAGGATTATCGCGTCTTAGGTATCATTGAAATTTCATCCAATCAAGTACCAGGATGCCAGTTGAAAGAGCGTTTGGCATGTTGAAAGGAAGCTTTTGAATTTTATTAAAAATATATGATATGGATCTACGTTATATGCCAGATCATGTTGCAGCATGTCTTGTACTCCATAATATTTGCATTTGTCATGGAAATGCTTTTGATATGTATTGGGTTCTAGAAGTAGAAGCAGAAGCAGAATTGGCAAGTCAGAATGGGCAATTAGAAGAGAATGAAGGAGTAGTATCCATGTCCTTGGCAAAACTGTGAGCAACAGATAAAATGGGATCAAAAGAAGCAATGGATCGTGGTCAATGCACTAATGAATAAGCAATTGATCTTGGGAGCAACTCAGAGTGACGAGACAAGATTGCAAGCATAATGTACAAAGAGCAAGCAAGAATGAATGTGCAAAAGCAGTTTGGAAATGAAGCTTTCGAGGAGATGGATACATCATCACCATCATCATCATCATCAGAATGTTTTGTACCAATTACATTATGCTTCATTTTAATGCAATGTATTGTAACAATATATGTTTGTTTATGTAATTGGTAAGGGTATTTGCTTTAATTGTTTGATCCTTTTTTTATGTATTTGTAAAGATTCATGTAGAGAAAAAAGTCTTTGTTCCACCATCACTTGTGTTCACATAGGGCCACGGCACAAAAATAACTTTTGCATAGTTCGGCCTTCATGTGTGAACACATGACCTGTGGAACTAAATGATTTTCTCATTGTTCCACTTGGAACACTACACTTTTGAGTGTTTGTACCGTTGTTTGTGTGCCCTTGCGGCCGTCAATGAGCCTTCCCAAAATACCAAAGTAGATTGCCAATCTTCTTTTAAGTGTTAAAACCAAAAGCAAGATCTTCGTCTGAGTTCTATCTGTCTTCTCATGGCATTGGTCGCGAAGAATCTGCCCTATGAAAATCATCACCGTGTTGTTTAACCATTTCGAAGATGAGTGCTCGTGGGCGGCTTTACCATGCTGTTCTAGCTTCTTCATAATTTTTTTGCCGCTGCATCTCTCTCTCTCTCTCTCTCTCTCTCTCTCTCTCTCTCTCTCTCTCTCTCTCTCTCTCTCTCTCTCTCTCTCTCTCTCTCTCTCTCTCCGGCTTGTTGTTTCATTTACAACCGCAGGACTCCGCACTGCAGCGGTCGCAAGTGCGATCCGATATCAAAATCATCAGTGTCACTCTCACCATTTTAAGAATTATTCCTAGTGGGTGACCGGCTCGTGTCACATCCGCTACAGTATGCAAAATCATGTGCCTTTATGTGGGTCTCTCTCTAAGGATTTCATAATCACAACATTTTCCACAATTTTGCGATCATCATGCACCACCCCCTCTCTCTCTCTCTCTCTCTCTCTCGCGTATCCAGCTTCTATCCATTCCCTCAATTATGTTGTGATCTTGCAGCTTACAGTCGTGGCAGAAATACGTTATCCAGAATGAAACTCAAAGGAATTGACAGACGGATATTATCCCGCTTCTCATCATCAATTCTGGCTCTCAGATTTCTCTCCCATAATCTTGTCTTTGTAGTTGTTTCGTGAAAGCTTCCATCAATCATTGTGCATCGCCACATAAGCGACGGTAGGAATTTCGGTTTTTTTTTTGCCCGACCTTCGTCGCATAAGCGACGATAGCGTCGCTTATTCGACGGTACTTAAAAAGCGTCGCTACCACCATCGCTGCATAGCGACGAGTTTAACGATGTTGGTAAACTACAGAGCGTCGCATATGCGAAGCTCTTGAATGTAAAAAGAAAAATTTAATTTCTCCTGGCACATTTGTGCATGGACTTCGACACGAGCAAGAAGAGAGAGACCGAGAGAGAGAGAGAGAGAGAGAGAGAGAGAGAGAGAGAGAGAGAGAGAGAAAGAGCGCATGGGAGAGGGAGAGAGAGAGAGAGAGAGAGAGAGAGAGAGAGAGACAGAGAGAGCGAGACCATTGGCAGGTATGCGCACACACACACACTTACACACACATACATATGTACACACACATATACACAGATAGACACACACACATACGCATAGACACACACACACATACACACAAATACACACACATATACACACATACACAATGCATAATGCATACACATACACACATCCACACATAATGCATGCACACACACATGCATAATTCACATGCATACATACACATACATAATGCATATGCATACATAATGCATACACACACATATGCATACATCATGCATACACACACATACACACATATGCATACGAACACACATAGACACATACACACATAGACACATAAACACACATAGACACATACACATAGATAAACACATACACACTCATAGACACACACACATACACATAGACGCGCACACACATACACACACATATACACACACATACACACATAGACACATACACACATAAATATGCATTCACACACATACACATGCATACACACATAGACCCACATATACACACACATCCAAACATACACACTCAAAGACACACATAATGATGCATTCACACACATACACTGCATGCATACACACATAGACACACATATACACTTACACATCCCAACATACACACTCATAGGCACACATTCATACACACACACATCCAAACATACACACTCATAGACACACACACATACACATAGACGCGCACACACATACACAAACATAGACGCACACACACATACACACACATATACACACATAGACACATTCACACATAATGATGCATTCACACACATACACATGCATACACACATAGACACACATATACACACACACATACACAAATACACACACATATATGCATACACACACACATAGAGAGACATACACAGACATACACATACATGCATACATATGCATACATAATGCATATGCATACATACACATACGTAATGAAAACACACACATATGCATACATAATGCACACACACACATACACAAACCTATGCATACATACATGCATACACACACATAGACATATTCACACATAGACACATACACACACATAGACACATACACACACATAAACACATACACACTCATAGACGCGTAGCGACACACACATAGACGCACACACATACACACACATATACACAAACACATACACACATAGACACATACACACATAGACACATACACACATAATGATGCATACACACACATACACATGCATACACATACATATGCATACATACATGCATACACATACACACATAAACACATACACACACATAGACACATACACACATAAACACATACACACACATACACATAGACACACACACATATAGTATATACACACACATGCACACACAGACACATACACAAATACACGTGCATACACGCACGTACACATGCATACACACATACAGACACATATACACACGCATACACACATACACACACATATATGCATACGCACACACATAGAGAGACATACACACATAAACACATACATGCATACATATGCATACATATGCATATGCATATGCATACAATGTACATACATACTTACATGCATATATACATAATGCACATGCATAGATACATACACACACACAAATACATACACACATAGACACATACACACACATGAACACATACATACTCATAGATACACATACACACACATACACATAGACACACACACATACACACACATACACACATAATGATGCATACACACACATACACATGCACACACACATACAGACACATGTACACACACATTCACACACACATTCACACACATATATGCATACACACACATACACATACATGCACACATATTGCATATGCATATGCATACATACATACTTACATGCATATGCATACACACACACACATATGCATACATACATACTTACATGCATATTCATACACACACACATATGCATACATACATACATACTTATATGCATACATAATGCACATGATTACATACACTGTCATAATGTATACACACACACATACACACATAGACACATACACACATAATGATGCATACACACACATACATATGCATACACACACATATGCATACATACATGCATACACATACACACACATAGATACATACATACACATAAACACATACACACTCATAGACACACACACATACACAGACACACACACATACACACACACATACACACACACATACACACATAGACACATACATGTAATGATGCATACACACATACACATGCATACATAGACACACATAATGATGCATACACACACATACATATGCATACACACACATATGCATACATACATGCATACACATACACACATAGACACATACACACACATAGATACATACATATACATAAACACATACACACTCATAGACACACACACTTACACATAGACACACACACACATATACACACACACAACCACATAGACAACACACACATATACATACACACATACACACATACACACATAGACACATACACACATAATGATGCATATACACACATACACATGCATACACACATATATGCATAGATACATGCATACACATACACACATAGACACATACACACACATAGATACATACATACACATAAACACATACACACTCATAGACACACACACATACACATAGACACACACACACACACATATACACACACACAAACACACATAGACACTTACACACATAATGATGCATACACACACATACACATGCATACACATACACATAGACGCGCACACACATACACACACATAGACGCGCACACACATACACACACATAGACGCGCACACACATACACACACATATACACACATAGACACATACACACATAATGATGCATTCACACACATACACATGCATACACACATAGACACACATATACAGACACACATACACAAATACACACACATATATGCATACACACACACATAGAGAGACATACACAGACATACACATACATGCATACATATTCATACATACACATACGTAATGAAAACACACACATATGCATACATAATGCACACACACACATACACAAACCTATGCATACATACATGCATACACACACATAGACATATTCACACATAGACACATACACACACATAGACACATACACACACATAAACACATACACACTCATAGACGCGTAGCGACAAACACACACATAGACGCACACACATACACACACATATACACAAACACATACACACATAGACACATACACACATAATGATGCATACACACACATACACATGCATACACATACATATGCATACACATACACACATAAACACATACACACACATAGACACATACACACATAAACACATACACACACATACACATAGACACACACACATATAGTATATACACACACATTCACACATAGACACATACACAAATACACATGCATACACACATGTACACATGCATACACACATACAGACACATATACACACACATACACACATACACACACATATATGCACACGCACACACATAGAGAGACATACACACATAAACACATACATGCATACATATGCATACATAATGCATATGCATATGCATACAATGTACATACATACTTACATGCATATATACATAATGCACATGCATAGATACATACACACACACAAATACATACACACATAGACACATACACACACATGAACACATACATACTCATAGATACACATACACACACATACACATAGACACACACACATACACACACATACACACATAATGATGCATACACACACATACACATGCACACACACATACAGACACATGTACACACACATTCACACACACATTCACACACATATATGCATACACACACATACACATACATGCATACATGCATACATATTGCATATGCATATGCATACATACATACTTACATGCATATGCATACACACACACACACATATGCATACATACATACTTACATGCATATTCATACACACACACATATGCATACATACATACATACTTATATGCATACATAATGCACATGATTACATACACTATCATAATGTATACACACACACATAGACACATAGACACATACACACATAATGATGCATACACACACATACATATGCATACACACACATATGCATACATACATGCATACACATACACACACATAGATACATACATACACATAAACACATACAGACTCATAGACACACACACATACACAGACACACACACATACACACACACATACACACATAGACACATGCATGTAATGATGCATACACACATACACATGCATACATAGACACACATAATGATGCATACACACACATACATATGCATACACACACATATGCATACATACATGCATACACATACACACATAGACACATACACACACATAGATACATACATATACATAAACACATACACACTCATACACACACACACATACACATAGACACACACACACACACATATACACACACACAAACACATAGACAACACACACATATACATACACACATACACACATAAACACATACACACATAATGATGCATATACACACATACACATGCATACACACATATATGCATAGATACATGCATACACATACACACATAGACACATACAGACACATAGATACATACATACACATAAACACATACACACTCATAGACACACACACATACACATAGACACACACACACACATATACACACACACAAACACACATAGACACTTACACACGTAATGATGCATACACACACATACACATGCATACACACATACAAACACATATACACACACACATACACACATAGACACATACACACGTAATGATGCATACAGACATTCACATGCATACATAGACACACATGATGATGCATACAGACACATACATATGCATACACGCACATATGCATACATACATGCATACACATACACACATAGACACATACACACACATAGATACATACATATACATAAACACATACACACTCATATACACACACACATACACATAGACAACACACACATATACATACACACATACACACATAGACACATACACACATAATGATGCATATACACACACACATGCATAGACACATATATGCATAGATACATGCATACACATACACACATAGACACATACACACACATAGATACATACATACACATAAACACATACACACTCATAGACACACACATACACATAGACACACACACACACACATATACACACACACAAACATGCATAGACACTTACACACATAATGATGCATACACACACATACATATGCATACACACACATATGCATACATACATGCATACACATACACACATACACACACATAGATACATACATATACATAAACACATACACACTCATACTCACACATATACACACACATACATACACACACACATGCATACATACACATACTTAATGCATACACATTTACATATGTACACATATATATATTGATTTCTAACCATTTTGTTTTATATGTTAAGTATTATGGATCCCAGTAGAGAGAGAAAGGCGAAACTCACTCTCATAAAAAATCTTATGAGAGGAAGAAATCCGTCTGATTCTCTAGGGGCCATAATGCGGGAGTACGCAGAGACGCCTGATGAGGAGCTGGATTATACGATCCAGATGCTTACGCGATCAGATGAGGGCTCTTCTGCGGCTCCACACACAGGAAGAGAGCTATCTGCTCATAGGTATGTTTTTTATCATAAAATTTTTTAATGATATTATAACAGATATTTTTATTTATTTCTATCTATCTATTTTCAGGACACCTATACCACCTCCTGCACGTGATAGCATAGCAGAGACGTTGCCTATGAGGACATGCATAGGCACGTTAGGACTAGAGTGCGACATAGAGCCAGAGGGAAACATTGTTTACATAGGAAATGGATTGGAGTTCAAGAGGAGAATGCGCGCACTATGCGACTCTTACCTGTGCTTTATCCACTTACCGTGGAAGTAAGTAAAAGTTTTACATATAAATTGAAATATATATCTTATGTTTTATTTACATTATGTTTTTTATTTTTGTAGTGAGCATGATGAGAGGGATAAAAAGTACGTGCTCAGTTCACTTGAGACGGAGTTTGGGACAGGGTGTCACTTAAGTGGTGTTTAAAAGAGATGCGGACACTTATGGCTCATCGTCCCGACAATGCACGGTATGTATAATTATGAGAGAGAGAGAGAGAACACTAATCTCGATATTAGGGTTTTGAAATCCCTAATTTAAAAACTCTAACTCAACCTTTTAGCCATATGTTTGAAGTATATGTAAACCTCCGACGTCCTACTAGAGAGATGTCTCTCCTCGCAACCTTATGCCTCTATATATAGCTACTCGAATCAACGAGGATCATAAGATATGAAACGATATATACACATCATGTAGATAGGATACATAAATATAAAATGGAGTAGATATGTTATGCATCACACATACATGCCTAAATGCACACATAAATATATATATATATATACATACTTAATATATTTACATGTACATATTTACACATAAACATATATACATACATGCATACATATTTACATGTACATATTTACACATAGACACATATACATATATACATGTACACAATTATAAACACTTGCATATATTACGTACATAAATACATGAATATTTTACATAAATGCATATGCATATATACACATATGCATATTTAACACATGTATACATATATCACACACATGCAAACACATACATATACATGAAATACATATATATGCGTACTAACACATGTATACATATAATACACATGAATACACTCACATATGCATACATACATGATAAAAATTTACTCCTCGAAGATAAAGCTATATATAAAATAATTAGGCATACCCCCGAGCTTCATGTTCTAACTTAGAAGAACATGATTTCATCTCTCTAGTAGGATTCATCGTTATTCAAGTTAATAAAAAAAACCTATTATCTAATATCCATTCAGAAGCTTCAAGTTATTGATCGATAACTAGAGTAGAATTTACTATCTAATTTGCTCATATGTTTTCATTATTGCCATCATTTTGGTAAGACATCAATATATTCTCATCTTCATTATCTTTATTGATTTCATTATTTCTTCTATTGTTAAATCTATGTTCTCATGAATCACATCATCTATTGGTGGATTAATATCTATTTCTGGTAATTCCTCTTCCTCATCAGTAGAATCAGCATGTAGAGAATTATCCTCTTCATCAAAAAGATTAGTATCATTATCACGTATAATGAGTCTAACTTCTATTCCAGATGTTGATGTGTCTGATGCTGAATCATCAAGAGGACTTTCTTCGATCTCTCTAACAATAAACTGTTCAAACAATGACCTACCTCTAGGTTGCACATGAATGACTTGCCACCAAGGATGAGCATCTGGGTTTTCATAAAAAAATGCTTGTTCAATATGCCTAGGAAGAATATATGGTTCGTTAGTAGATCGCATTACCTTGGAAGAATCAATTGCCCAAAACCCATATAATTCCTTTCTTATTGTAGAATTACTACCTTTATACTCCACTCGATACCAGTCAACCTTCAAAATGACCTACCAAAATATATAACAACAAAAACGTCCCATTATTAGGTGCTTAAAAAAATAATTAACTCTAAAAAAATATATATAAACTTTTAAAACCTATTTGAATGTACGAAATGAAATTTCGTAGATACCAACAATAGTTCCTACGTAACCAAGTTCGCTATCTATAAGGTTCGTGTCTTTTGAGCTAGCACGTGATAGTTGCTTGAAACAAGCAACAATACTAGAATCCTCTGTTTTACGTAAAGAATCAATGGCTTTGATTCTTATATGCTGTCCAAAAGCCCACATATTAGTGAACATTCGAGCTTGCAAAATAAATTCAATTAGTAAATAGAAATTAACATACATATATGAAAAAAATAAAATATATATTTTAATAAAATTACTTTTCATTCACAACCTATCATTAACTCTCTTTGCTCATCTGAGATTTCTTCATTATTTTCGTTGGCGCGTTGCAAACGACGATATAGCCAATCCGTGAAAGAATGTATATTTGTAATCTTATTATTATCGAGATTACGTTTAGATCTTTTGTTTTTTGGCCTTTTACTTCGGAGACTTTGAAGTTCCTCGTACTCGCTAAGGAATGCTTGCATGCTTTCACTATTATATGCTACAAAAGTAGAAACATCATTTTTTTCTTGAAATGTAAATAAGAATGGAACCCCCTTACCTGATAATACCTCATCTGTTATTTTTGAAGAAGACTCGTTGGTCCATGCACGTGGAGCTTCTTCATGAACTCTTTCAAGGTACTCACTAACGTAATACATGCAATCTTCAAGCATCCAACCCTTTGCCATGGATCCTTCTGGTTTTGCTCTTTGTCGCACATAACCTTTTAGTATTCCCATAAATCGCTCGACCCAAAACATCCATCGAGTGTTGACAACACCAGCAATCTCTATCTCATCTACAAGATGGACTAATAAATGAACCTGAATATCAAAAAATGAAGTAGGAAGTTCCTTTTCCATCAAACATAGTAGCTCTTTGCATTCACGTTTTTTTTTTGTGGGATCGAATTTTTATCGATCTCTTTGGATGTAATCCACCTATACAAATCATAAAAACAATTATAAAGAAGTTAATTAAAAATTTAAAGATATCCAATATTCATACATATTAAATATAAAAGTATCATAATTACCTTATAAGTGATCCAAGACGATAGATCACATCTCGTACTCCTTTCGTTGTACATCCATCGATAACCAAAGGTAAAATATGTTTCAAAAAGTTATGCCAGTCATGGGTCTTTAACCCAGATAAACTCTTATCATCCATAGTAAACATGTTTTGAAACGATGCTCCATATCCTTTAGGAGTCTTGATCAATTGAATTCTATTGTTGATAGTCTGTATCTCTTTTGTTGTAAGTACCCAACGAGCAGATGCATAAGTCGTTTCTTGTCGATGTCTATCAAAAACTGGCCATAATTTTGGTTTTGATTTTTTATCTTTCAAATCATTCCTTGATGCTGTGGTATCTTTTAGTCCAAGAAGATGCTGCCATAGTGAATAACCAATATTTTTGAATATATGCATAGGATCAAGAAGATGACATACTTTTAAATCTTTCCATTACTCCAAAGAATACCATATTGATATGTTCTCTACGAGTGCCAATTTTCCTTTACCTCTATTCACATACTCATTATCTGAATCATCACTAAAGATTTCTGCTTCTAGATCTATTAGAGGTCCATCTGTCCATTTTTTATACCAATCCATAGGCGTCATAGGTTTTGGATACTGGCATGTTTCAAGCTTTCCATTAAAATGTATCACTTCTCTTTTAGATCTTAATGGATGATCATCAGGCAAGAATCGTCGATGTCGAAGATAAATATTTTTGTTGAGATTCTTACTATAGATTGATCTCAACCAATCACCACAATATGGACAAGCTTTATAACCCTTAGTAGATATTCCTACATCATGGAAAATGATAAAAATATAATTAGATTAAATCATATTTATTTATATGCATATTGAATAGAAAAATTACATTAATACCTAAACAAACGCCATATCCAAGAAAATCGTGAATAGTCCAAGCCACAATACCACGAATCGTAATATGTCTTTCATTGATGTTTTTCGATACATCAATGACATTAATACCTTTCCATAACTCTTGAAGATCGTCAATGAGAGGAGCAAGATATACATTCATATCTTTAACTTGTCTTTTGCCTGGGATTAAAAGTGAAAGCATTAAATGTTCCTTTTTAATGCTAAGATATGGCGGAAGATTGTAGTTTATGACTACCACTGGCCATGTTGGCCATTTACTGGATTTCATGGAGAATGGATTAAGCCCATCTAATGCAACTCCTAACTTTAGATTCTGTGGATTTTGTGCAAATTCTGGCCATGTAGAATCAATATGCTGAACAGCAACACTATCATGAGGAATTCTGATTATTCCATCAGTACTTTTGTGATCATGTCCCCAAGTCAAAAGCTCTGCTAATTCGGGGCTTTGAAACATATGTCTAATCCGTGGAGCCAATGGAAAATGTCTCAATACCTTTTTCGGGATTTTACCTTCTTCACCCTTATATCAAGGAGATTGACATTTGGGACATGTCAAAGAGTCTGCATATTCACCTCTATATAAAATACAATCATTAGGACATGCATGTATACATTGATAATCTATACCAAGATTATTGATTATCGTCTTCATTTCATCATGTGAGGTAGGAAGAATATTCTAACTTGGTAAAAACTTTTCAGATAATAACCTGTAAGTTTATCAAAAAAAGATATATTAAAAAGGGTAAATAAATATATATACATATATACATGCAGCTTTTATTCTTACTTTAGATAAGGTAAGAACAAGAACTTGAATTGAATAGATACTTTTTGTTCTTGTTCTTGTTCTTACCTTATCTAAAGTAAAAATAAAAACGTGCATGTATTCATATATATATATATATATATATATATATATATATATATATATATATATATATATATATATATATATATATATATTTATTTATTTATTTATTTATTTATTTATGCATATATATATAAGTAGATAGAAAATTAAAAATTATACCTTAATAGTGTCGAAACAGATACATTACTCCATCCAAAACAATTTTGAAGGTTGAGAATAAGTAAGCTCGCACTTAGTCGAGTCAAATGACTTCCTTCATATACATGCTTTAGACATTCCTCTCGAAGATATTTCTCATTTTTAGAACTATCAATGCTCTCACTGTCATTTTGATACCAATCCTCAATAAAATCTGCCATGCCATCATCTTCATCATTGTCACACAAATCTTGTACTTTATCGTCTTTTGAATATAGATCTTTCAACTTTGCATATTGCATAGGATTACTTTTGCGTAGCCTCCTCATGGAAGCTTCTGAAAATCGTGGTCTTACTGGTAATTGTGAATGCTGTGGACGAATATCATCAACATCATACGTTGGAATCTACAGATATAAATAAAACTCATTAGTATTCCATAAATGAATAAAAAGTAAACTTCAAATATAAAATTAAGTATATAACTTATTGAATATGGATAGAAAATTTTTATTCTCTCTAGCTAAAAGGTGCTCTTGGAGGTCTACGCCATCCATAATTCACTAATAGTTCATCACCAGCATGTAATGTAGTAATAGCATTGACAACTATGTATCTTGATACATCTCTACTCATGTATGGTGATTCATGACTATTTTCACGCTCCTCAAATGTGCAATTAGTCCTTGAACTATTATGTAACCCTCGACTACTATTTGTTAAACCTGCTATATTTCCATGTGTGTAAGGTCTTCCATCAATATATAATCTTTCATTTTCTGCATGCAAAATCCTTCTACTAGTAAGGGATGCTGCGTTCAAGCATATTCCATAAGTACTCATGCTTTGAACATAACGTGAAAGTCGATGCCAATCTCCCATCCATATATAGGACCACAAAATGACATACGAGTGACTTCAGAGTTCGGAGGCACATACAAATCGTCTACAATAAAGAGACCACGAGCAACATTAGTAATAGTGGATGGAGCAATCATATACCGATTACCCCAAAAGTTAAAAACCTCTCCATCTAAAGGAAGTGGTCTTCTATTCCATCCTCTATATCTTCTTCTATCATATGTATGTATATGTGTATATGTATACATATATGCATGCGTATATGCTTGCATGTTTATATGTATGTGGGTATGTGTATGTGTATGTGTATGTGTGTGTATATATGTGTATGTATTCTGACTTTTTTTTTCTGTTTGCGATTAAATTAACAGGAGATATTATATGGTCGAAAAAAATAAGAGTCGAGCTAACATACCACCTGAGTCGTGGCAGTTTTTTCGTAGACAGCAACGTCTTCAAGAGTCATTTCCTCAGTAGAAGGTACACAAATTAATAGTTTATATTTATAATTTTTATATATTTTAGTAATTTTTTACATTTAATTTATGTATTTTTTTTCTTGAATAAACAGGCTGCTGCAAAGAAGAGAGTGGAGTCGGGCCACACATCACACTTAGGCCAAATGGGCCATAATGGTTTTGTAGCTACGTTTGTAAGTATATGTGTTATTGTGAGTATATTTTTTATTTTAGTTAAAATGCAAGCAACTAATGTTTTTTATTTGTTTCATTGCAGCGAAAGGATTATGGCCGATATCCTACGAAACACGAGATCGAGTATGCTACACATTTTGGATATCGACGTTTGGGCGAGTATATACAAGATCATCCTGATGCCTTTGTGAGTATTTTTAAATTCTATATAATTATCAAAAAGTTATGAATGTTTTAATGATTTTATTGATTTATGTTTGTTATATGTAATACAGGAGTATTATGGAGAGACAAATATGGATGAGGTGGAGAGACAAACACAGGAGGGATGATCTCGATCCTCACAGGGTGATCATGACGATGAGGATGAGGAAGATTAGGATGATCATGATATTGCTGATGATGATGATGATCATGATGATGATGATTAGGATTTTAGTTGATTATGACATTGGATTATATGTATTTACATTGATATATATATATATATTATTTATCTATATATTTTTCATTTCAGTTATGTTTTGTTATGAAGAGTTTTGTTCTATTGATTGTGATTATAGGGTATATTAAGCATGTGTTTTAATACTTTAATTATATAATTCATTTATATGTGTGTACCTAAGTCTACATGTATGTGTGTGTATGTGTATGTATGTGCATGTGTATGTGTGTGTATATGTGTGTATGTGCATGTGCATGTATAAGTGTATATGTGTGTATGAGTATGTGCATGTGCATGTGTATGTGTGTGTATATGTATATGCATGTATATGTATAACTCTATGTGTATGTGTGTGTATCTGCATGTATATAGTATATGTGTATATGTAGGTATGTGCATGTGTGTGTGCATGTGTATATGTGTTTTAATACTTTAATTATATAATTCATTCATATGTGTGTACCTAAGTATATATGTATGTGTGTGTATATGTATGTATGTGCATGTGTATGTGTGTGTGTAGAGGAGGTACTGGGGTATCTGCTTTTAACGAAAGTAGAGATTAAAGATTAACACTTCCAGTACGTCACCTACTCAAGGGGGGTTTTCTTTAGGGAAGTATACCTTTTGACATTTCTGTGAGCAGGCAGATAACAAGGACTGCACAGAGTGGCAAATACTTCAGAAAATATGGACAACAAATGACCAAGAAAGACCATACACTTCTTGATTCGAAATAGATGATTACAAGCTTGGGCAGAGTGGTGCTCAAAAGTGCAAGCTTAGGGGACTAACATGCCATCCTAGACATAAATAACCTCAATGCACAGAGCCTTCTCATCAGCTTAAGGGGGCCAATTACATGCAGTCTAACCCAGTACAATACAAATGGTAAGATTCTCTCAAGAGGATAGAGCTTAACACTAATACTGACTTACAGAAAAGAAAGAAAATCCAAGGCACTCTCTTACACTATAGTGCTCATAGCCCTATACTGAGAAGCCTACCTGCTGTATCCACACTACAGAGTAGCTTCTACAATAGGCTTGAAACCACCAAGTGCAAGAGAGGACTTTTGCACGGACGTACAAACCAATGTGACTCTAAAAATTGTACCCCAAATGAGGACAAATCCCTTGTTTTTATAGGCCCCAATAGGCCAAGAGGGCCTTGCCGAGTCTTCACTTCCACTGATCACGCGCCGCTTGATTGCCCAAGATTGGAGGGGTAGATCAAATATTCCACTTGATTTGAGTTGGATCCACAAAAATAGGTAGTGGTCGTGAATGGTTGGCGGCAACTCCACTTTGAACAATTTCCTTTCACCTTTTTACCCTGCCCACTTTTATCCCATACCCTATGACAACCTTGTCGTGTGCAGTTACTTCATTCTTTGACTCTTTTGATTGGTAATTTGAATCATCTCGCGACTTCTCCATGAGGCTTTACCTTCATACCTGTTGACCTTGCAATAATCCCCGATAATGGCTATAACTTCATGAAAACCACTTCTATATAGGATGCCTGATTTAACCATAAGCATTTGCCCATCAATAATTTGTCTTTTCAGTTTCTTGCCTAGAGCAGTACTTCGCTTTTCGCCCTCGCTTCTAGCGCTTGTGGGAGGAGATGGTGGGGTGGGGGGGGGGCTTGTGGGAGGAGATGGTGGGGTGAGGGGGGGGGGAGCTTGTGGGAGGAGATGGCGGGGTGAGGGGGAGGGGTCTTGTGGGAGGAGATGGCGAGGTGAGGGGGGCGCTTGCGGGAGGAGATGGTGGGGTGAGGGGTGAGGGGGCGCTTGTGGGAGGATATGGTGGGGTGAGGGGGGCGCTTGTGGGAGGAGATGGTGGGGTGAGGGGTGAGGGGGGCGCTTTTCGGAGGAGATGGTGGGGTGAGGGGGGCACTTGTGGGAGGAGATGGTGGGGTGAGGGGGGGCGCTTGTGGGAGAAGATTGTTGGTGTATTTCAAGCCTTCACACATTGGCTTGGATTACTTCATGAAGATAATGCTTGAAGGAAGGACCATAGGAACTTATGCTTATAAGTTCTTACCATTTTACTCCTTGTAAAAGTTTAAATCACTTGGAATCTTATGGATACACCTACTTGATTGGATTCGTGGAAAAGTAGATGGTTTAGTAGAGATAATATCTCCCTACTTTTAGAGGAGTGATTATAGGAGATTTGAATTTGAATTCAAATTCAAATCTCAACTCAACTCCTATAAAAGATGAAGAAAAAGTCGCGGGTAAAACATCCTCACTTCAGCTCATATCTCGAGGCTAACATCTGTAATCATTGAGTGTGTAAGTGCTACACTATAGCCTACACATCTCCAACTCATTAGGCTACATCTATCAAGCCAATGAGATTGTACATTCATGTGAATTAATAGAAAGATTTACATTCACTATCTTTGGTTTTCTCTGAGTCATCATCTCCAAGTCTGTCAACTTCCAAGAGACATATCTCAGTGGTTTCTCAACCAAATCAAGTGATTCAAAGCACATTTGATTCAGCTCAAAGTATTCTACACGCCTACAAAGTTTGAAGTCAATTGGTTCAGTCATTTTCGAGAAATCGCCTTCGAAGCACTCTCTGGTATTTGTCTGCAGTGTTCCTAAAAAGTCGGGGGTACATATATTTTTGCTAAACTCATTTCTCAGAGTATAGTTCATCATTTCTTCTCATTCCACTTGCAAATGGTAGCTTGTAAAGCTAATTTAATATGGCCAGAGGGAATTTGATCAATTGTAACTGTGCTGGTCATACTGAGTGAAAGACTGAGCAGGTGTCAATACCAAAATAGCAAGTTTTCTTGGATGTTTGAAGTATCAAGTAGTCTGTTTTGATTTGATCATTACACATATCATTTGCAAAGTACATATATGCTTTCTTGGTACAATTTGGAAGCTAATCAAGTGTACTAAGCATATTTGGAGTTCAAGAGGGCTGGTGCAAAGCAGGATTAGCAGTACCAACTCAACATCCTGAGTGTATCCAACCATCACTCCCAACAGTGGTATCAGAGCAAATAAGGTAACATGGGAGATGGTTTTCCTTCATTCATTGATAAATTGGACAGGAACAACTACCAAGCTTGGTCTCTAAGGATGAAGACCTATCTACAAGGAAGAAGCTTATTTGGATTCATATCAGGAGATGAGGAATTGCCCTCATTCAAAGCTAGAGGCCTACCCACCAAGGATGAACAAGAGAGGCTCAACACATGGTGTGCAAAAGATGCATTGGCAAGGTCATATCTTCTTAACTCTATATCTGATTTCCTTTTACCTCACATAAGGAATTGCAAGACCTCCCAAGAGACTTGGGAAACCTTGTCAACATATTTTTCATCAAGTACAAGGGCCAGAAAGAATCAACTATGGATTGAGTTCACAACTCTTAGGAAGCAATCAAAGCAATCAGTTTCAGACTTTGTGACTAGGGTCAAAGACATTGCAGACCGGCTTGCAAGTATTGGAGAGGAGATTGAAGAGGAAAAAATAGTAAGGCAGGTAATCAATGGACTAAAGGCTGATGATAAATGGGAGAGCTTTACCACAGCAATGGACTTATACATGGACATACATGCTCCTGATCTAACAACTCTGATTGGCCAACTCTTCACACATGAAGCAAAGCTTACAAAGAATGGAGAACAATCAAAAGGTAACAACCCCTCTGCTCTATACACTGATAAGAAGGTTAAAGATAAAGGTAAAAGTAAGAAGGTTGATGAAGAAGGCTCTACCTCCCAAGCAAACTATGCAGGGAGAGGTAGATCTTCAAGAGGTAGAGGCAGAGGAGGTAAGCAAGGTAGGGGGAGACCCTACAACTCATCACCATGTAACATTTGTGGATTGTCTAACCATACCACAGATGAGTGCTATAGAAATTATAAGAATCAGAGAGGAAGAGGCCATCAAAGAGGTGGATACTCTCAAGGTAGAGGCAGATTCAACCAACACCAAGGCTACAATGGATACAACAATCAGTACAACAACAACTTCAACAACAATGGTAACTACCAAGGTGGATACAGAAATAGGAAGGACTACAACAACTATACAGAGGAGCAAGATGACTCCCTATTGATCATGAATATGAATTCTAAGTCAGGTATCAATGATGATCACTTATTCTATATTGATTCAGGATGTTCTAACCATGTCGCTGGCAATGCGGCACTACTTTCTGATTTGGAAGAACCCAAGGGCAAACATCAGGTACAAAGAGGTGATGATACTAAGCATTTAGTTGTAAAGGTTGGTAATGTAAAGACTAGTTATGGTAATCAAAATTTATTGAGTAGAGTACTTTATGTCCCAACTATCACCAAGAATCTAATGAGTGTAGGACAGATTGTGGAGAAAGGTTTATAGGTCAGGTTCAATCAACATGGAGCATATGTGGAGGACCCAAGACATGGATTTAGAAGGATAGCCAAGGGAGAAAAATCAGGTAGATTGTTTACCTTTGAGCTAGAAGACACCAAAAATATTGCTTTATACAATTACAAGGATCAAACACTTTCAGAATTGGAAATTTGGCACAAGAGGCTAGGTCACATAGGTGAAAGAACCCTAAAGCAAATGAGCAGGGATCAATGTGTGCTTGGGATACCCAATGTATCCAAGCAACGCATGATTTACAAGTGTGGTGCTTGTCAATTTGGCAAGTCTCACAGGTTACCTTATACAAGGAAAGGTTTTATGCATGAAGACTACCTGGACTTGGTGCACACAGATGTTTGGGGACCTAGCAAGGACCCTTCCATTTCAGGATCAAGGTATTATGTGTCCTTCATTGATGATTATAGCAGATGGACTGTATTATACTTTATGAAGCATAAGGATGAAGTATTTAATTATTTCAAAAGATATCTTGCACTAGTTGAAAATCAAACAGGTAGAAACTTGAAGAGACTAAGGTCAGATGGAGGTGAATACTTCTCAAATGAGTTTGCAGATTTCCTGCAGGAAAGAGGCATCAAGAGGGAGATAACCACAAGGTACTCACCTGAACAAAATGGGGTAGCTGAAAGAAGGAATAGACTCATTGTTGAAACAGCTAGGTCTATGCTCAATGAAAAAAAATTACCAAATTATCTTTGGGCAGAGAGTGTATCTACTGCCACCTATCTCATTAATAGGTTGCCATCAAAGTCTCTTGATGGCATGAAACCTTATGAAGCTTGGCATGGTAAGAGACCATCTCTGGATCATTGTAAGATTTTTGGTTGTGTAGCATATGTGCATATACCCTCACAGGTAAGGGGAAAGCTAGACCCTAAAGCTGAAAAATGTATCTTCATTGGCTATGACTTGAACCAAAAAGGGTACAGATTCTACAACCCCTCAAACAAAGGTTTCAAGGTAAGCAGAGATGTCATCTTTGATGAGAATGACTCATGGTATGAGAATGAACGCAGGAAGGTTAGTCTACCTTATGACATGATTGAAGACTTCCCAAAACTCACTGTAGATCCCTAGGGGCAGACTTGATCAATGAATGTCTTCCATCAAGATAAAAGGACAAATTGAAATCTACAAAGGGCTTCTGTAAGTTTAAGAGTGTGCTGCACAAAATGGTCGACACCCTTCCTTTTGAATTTTGCATACTCTTTGAGCTGGAGAACAAATGCGATGTCACGAGTGATAGTATCAGAAGCCTTATCAGCCTCTCCTGGAAATAACTCTCTCTCCCCCTCACTCCCGCATCCCCCCTCCCTCAGCCCCGCAGACCCCCCTCCCTCAGCCCGCAGACCCTCCTCCTTCTCTCTCTCTCTCTCTCTCTCTCTCTCTCTCTCTCTCTCTCTCTCTCTCTCTCTCTCTCTCTCTCTCTCTCTCTCTCTCTCTCTCTCTCTCTCTCTCTCCTTCCCCGTCCCTTCCTTTCTCTCTCTCTTTTTCTCTCTCTCTCCCCGCTCCCCCACATGAACCCCCCCTCTCCCTCTCTCCTTTTCTCTCTCTCTCTCTCTCTCTCTCTCTCTCTCTCTCTCTCTCTCTCTCTCTCTCTCTCTCTCTCTCTCTCTTCTTCCCCGTCCCTTCCTTTCTCTCTCTCTTTTTCTCTCTCTCTCCCCACTCCCCCACATGAACCCCCCCTCTCCCTCTCTCCTTTTCTCTCTCTCTCTCTCTCTCTCTCTCTCTCTCTCTCTCTCTCTCTCTCTCTCTCTCTCTCTCTCTCTCTCTCTCTCTCTCTCTCTCTCTCTCTCTCTCTCTCTCTCTCTCTCCCTTCCCCGCCTAGTTCCCTGCACCCCGCAGCCCTCCCCCTGCTCAGCCCGCCACCTTCCCCGCCGCTCTCCCCGCCACCCCCGCCATTTCTCCCCGCTCACCCCGCAGCTCCCCCCGCGCACCCCCGCAGTGCCCCCCGTAGTCCCCCCTGCTCACCCCGCCACCCCACGCCATCCCCCCCGTGCAACCCGCAGTCCCCCCCGCTCACCACCCCCGCAGTCCCCCCCGCTCACCCCGCCCGCTTCCCCTCACATCCCCTTCAACTACTCACGCAACCCACCCCGCACACCTCCCTTCACACCTCCCCGCACACTCACCCGCAACCCACCCCGCACACCTCCCCTCACACCTCCCCGCACACACCCGCAACCCACCCCGCACACCTCCCCTCACACGTCCCCGCACACTCACACATACACACACACACCCACACACACTCAAACACTCACACATGCACATGCACACACCCCCACCCACACACAAATGCTACACACACACACCTACAAATTCAAACATACACACCCACACATGCACTCACACACACACACATTTCCACATCCCCACACACACACACATATACCCTCCCAATCGCACACATATGCATCCCTATACATAATTGAGAGCGCATTATTAACCAACGAGCTTGAAAGAAGCACTAATTTGCACACTTCAGCATGGACAATCTTGCCATGTTCAACATCTAGAAGATTTGCACAAGCATTCAGAAGAGAGCAATAAGACACTTCATTAGGAAATACACCACTATCCTTCATTTTAAGCTAAATTTCAAAGGCCTTTGCCCCTTCACCATGCTGACCATACGCCGTGATCATGACTGTCCAAGATACAACATCTTTCATGTTTTAACCTATCAAAAGCTGCACGTGTCATTTCTGTGCAGTCACAGGCACCATACATATCAACTAAGGCATGTTCTCACACACACACACATGCACTCACACACACACACTTCCACACACACCCTCAAACACACTTCCACACACACCGGCTTACACACACACACCCACATACACTCCCACAAATACACAAACACATACATGCACACCCACACACACACACACCCACACACATATATGGCCGCACACACCCACATACACATGTATTCCAACTCACAATCACCCGCACACATGCTCACTCCCTCCGGCACCCACATACACCCACCCCCACACACACTTACACACACACACACTCCAAGCACACAGGGAATCCTCCAAGTAATAAAGCAATGGATCCTCATGGGATATATCAAACCCTCAACAGGAGGCCATTCTCAGAACAGAGCAGTGGAAGCAATGGAGTCAGAGCACCTGAGAAGGATTGTGGCTGAACAATCTACATTTACAGATAGATGGTGAATTTATGGTTCCTTATTGTCGTGGCAAGCACGCAAGATTGAATTTGACCTCAAATGAGAGCCTTGGAAAAGACATCTACATTCCATGATGACTTGCTTTTGCACTTCCAAAGTGTACGGGGCCCTTCATTTGAATTGCCAGGATTAAACAGGGCGGGTGAAAAGGTAAAAGGTAATGGTTAAAAGTGGAAGTAGTCGCCGCCAACCCTTCACGGCCACTACCTACTTTTGTGGATCCAATTCAAATCAAGGGAATATTTGACCTACTCCTCCAATTTTGGGCATTCCACCGGCGCGTGATCAATGGACGTGAAGATTCGGCAAGGCTCTTGGCCTATTGGGGCCTATAAAATCAAGGGATTTGTGCTCATTTGGGAGATATATACACATACATTGGGGGGTACACTTTGGGAGATACAGAGGTGCGTGTATACGTGTAGAGATCCTCTCTTGCACTTGGTGGTTTCAAGTCTACTGTGGGAGCTACTCTGTAGTGTGTTTACAGAGGGTAGGCCTCTCAGTGAAGGGCTATGAGCACTATAGTGTAAAAGAGTAGCTTGGATTCTTCTGGTTTTCTGTGAGACAGTGTGGTTGATTCTTTTGAGAAGTTCTTACCATTTGTATTGTTCTGAGGTAGTCTACATATCAGTCGCCCCTTATGTTGATGAGAAGAATCTTTTGTACTAGAGTAAATTACTTTTAGGATGGCTTGTTAGCCCTAAGC
Source organism: Ceratopteris richardii (assembly GCA_020310875.1). Classification (NCBI taxonomy): domain Eukaryota; kingdom Viridiplantae; phylum Streptophyta; class Polypodiopsida; order Polypodiales; family Pteridaceae; genus Ceratopteris; species Ceratopteris richardii. The sequence continues at coordinate 133,107,632 of CM035443.1, read as the reverse complement.
TTGTGGGTTGTTAGCCCTAAGCTTGTGGCTTGTTAGCCCTAAGTTTACACTTTTGAGCATCATTCATCATTTGCCCAACTTTGTAATCATCTGATTTGAATCAAGCAATGTACGGTCTTCCTTGATCATATATTGTTCGTATTTTTTGAAGCATTTACTACTCTATGCAATTCTTGTTGTCTGCCTGCTCACAGAAATGTTAAAGGGTATACTTCCCTAACGAGAACCCCCCTTGAGTAGGCGACGTACTGGATGTGTTAATCTTTAATCTCTACTTTTGTTAAAAGTGGATACCCCAGTACCTCCTCTACACTCACCAAGGAGGAACCAATCCAGAAAGAAGACTCAAGTTCAGATGATGATGACACAATCAAGCTTGAGGAATTCAAGGCATGGAAGTCCAAAGGAAAGATGAAGATGAAGAAGCTAGAGGATATACCAAAATCCTCAACTCAAGCTATGAGGAGATCTCAGAAAGAAAGTAAGAAGCCTATCAGATATGGGTATGACACTTCTCTTGTAACTAAGCACTCTGTATATCTTGCAAAGGATTTGTTGAATGAAGAACCAGGTTCATATGAGGAGGCAATCACCAAACCAGAATGGAAAGAAGCTATGGATGAAGAAATAGAGGCCCTCAAGGAGAGTGACACATGGGACTTGGTACCCAAGAAGGAATCTATGAAGGTGATAGGATCCAGATGGATCTACAAACTCAAGAGGAACTACGATGGAACAATCAACAAGTATAAAGCTAGGTTGGTAGCCAAGGGTTTTGCACAAACCCAAGGCATTCATTATGAGGAGACATTTTCTACTGTGGCTAAGATGCCAACAATCAGAGTACTAGTAAGTGTAGCAGCATCCAAAAATTGGAACATGTACCAATTAGATGTCAAGAATGCTTTCTTGAATGGATGGATATCTGAAGAAGTCTACATGTCACAACCACCTGGCTATGAAGATCCCAAGAAGGTAAATTATGTTTCTAAATTGAAGAAGGCTCTATATGGATTGAAGCAGGCACCTAGAGCATGGAATTACAGATTGACAACCTATCTCCAAGACCAAGGATTTATAATGAGTAAGGTAGATACATCATTGTTTATCAAAAGGAACAATTCAGAGGTAATCTATCTTTGTGTCTATGTTGATGATATCATCATTACAGGAAATGATATCAATGGGATCAGAAGCATCAGAGGACAAATGATGAAGGAGTTCAAGATCAATGATCTTGGATTATTGAAATATTTTTTAGGTCTTGAATTGGTGTATACTAATTCACGTAGATATATCACTCAAAAGAAGTATGTACAGGATATGGTCAAGAAGTTTAATTTGCAGGATGCTAAAGTCTCAAGCACTCCAATGGAGGCAACCAAAAGCTTAGTGCTCATGAAGGTGATGAAGTCCAAGAGATTACAGGATACCAAAGTATGGTAGGTAGTTTGAATTATGCTACCTTAACCAGAATTGACATAGCATATGGAGTTAGTGTGCTAAGCCAATTCATGCACAAACCAAGGGTACCTCACCTAGATGCAGCAAAGAAGATCATGAAGTATCTACAGGGAACTCAGAATCATGGTTTGTACTTTCCTTATACATCAGATATTGATATCAAAGTATATTCAGATGCAGATTGGGCAGGATGCAAGGATGATAGGAGAAGCACATCAGGATACATATGTTTTGCAGGTGATAAACCTATTTCTTGGTCAGCCAAGAAACAACCTAAAGTAGCTTTGTCATCTACTGAGGCAGAGTATAGAGGGCTAGCCAATGCCACTCAAGAAGCTATCTCGTTGAAGCTTTTGTATACAGAGTTAAGTCTATACACAAGACCACCAATAATCTTTGGTGACAACACAAGTTCTCTTCACCTTGCAGCTAATCCAATATATCATGCTAGAACTAAACACATAGAGGTTCACTACCACTATGTGAGAGAAAAGTTGATTAGCAAAGACATTCAATTGACTTATGTGTCTACTAATATGCAATGTGCAGATTTACTTACTAAAGCTTTGGATGGAAACAAGTTATGCAGATTCAAATCCATGATTGGATTGCAGGATGTAATTGAAGACTGATAATAAAGACTCAAGCCAAAGTGTTTGACTTGAGGGGGAGTTGTTGGTGTATTTCAAGCCTTCACACATTGGCTTGGATTACTTCATGAAGATAATGCTTGAAGGAAGGACCATAGGAACTTATGCTTATAAGTTCTTACCATTTTACTCCTTGTAAAAGTTTAAATCACTTGGAATCTTATGGATACACCTACTTGATTGGATTCGTGGAAAAGTAGATGGTTTAGTAGAGATAATATCTCCCTACTTTTAGAGGAGTGATTATAGGAGATTTGAATTTGAATTCAAATTCAATTCTTAACTCAACTCCTATAAAAAATGAAGAAAAAGTCTCAGGTAAAACATCCTCACTTCAGCTCATATCCCGAGGCTAACATCTGTAATCATTGAGTGTGTAAGTGCTACACTATAGCCTACACATCTCCAACTCATTAGGCTACATCTATCAAGCCAATGAGATTGTACATTCATGTGAATTAATAGAAAGATTTACATTCACTATCTCTGGTTTTCTCTGAGTCATCATCTCCAAGTCTGTCAACTTCCAAGAGACATATCTCAGTGGTTTCTCAACCAAATCAAGTGATTCAAAGCAGATTGGATTCAGCTCAAAGTATTCTACACGTCTACAAAGTTTGAAGTCAATTGGTTTAGTCATTTTCGAGAAATCGCCTTCGAAGCAGTCTCTGGTATTTGTTTGCAGTGTTACTAAAAAGTCGGGGGTACATATATTTTTGCTAAACTCATTTCTCAGAGTATAGTTCATCATTGCTTCTCATTCCACTTGCAAATGGTAGCTTGTAAAGCTAATTTAATATGTCCAGAAGTCATTTTGATCAATTGTAAGTGTGCTGGTCATACTGAGTGAAAGACTGAGCAGGTGTCAATACCAAAATAGCAAGTTTTCTTGGATGTTTGAAGTATCAAGTAGTCTGTTTTGATTTGATCATTACACAGATCATTTGCAAAGTACATATATGCTTTCTTGGTACCATTTGGAAGCTAATCAAGTGTACTAAGCATATCTGGAGTTCAGGAGGGCTGGTGCAAAGCAGGATTAGCAGTACCAACTCAACATCCTGAGTGTATCCAACCATCACTCTCAACAGAGATGGTGGGGTGAGGGGGGCGCTTGTGGGAGGAGATGGTGGGGTGAGGGGTGAGGGGGGCGCTTGCGGGAGGAGATGGTGGGGTGAGGGGGGGGGCGCTTGTGGGAGGAGATGGTGGGGTGAGGGGGGCGCTCGTGGGAGGAGATGGTGGGGTGAGGGGGGCGCTTGTGGGAGGAGATGGTGGGGTGAGGGGGGCGCTTGTGGGAGGAGATGGTGGGGTGAGGGGGGGCTTGTGGGAGGAGATGGTGGGTTGAGGGGTGAGGGGGGCGCTTGTGGGAGGAGATGGTGGGGTGAGGGGTGAGGGGGGCACTTGTGGGAGGAGATGGTGGGGTGAGGGGTGAGGGGGGCGCTTGTGGGAGCAGATGGTGGGGTGAGGGGGGCGCTTGTGGGAGGAGATGGTGGGGTGAGGGGTGAGGGGGGCGCTTGTCGGAGGAGATGGTGGGGTGGGGGGGGGGCTTGTGGGAGAAGATGGTGGGGTGAGGGGGGCGCTTGTGGGAGGAGATGGTGGGGTGAGGGGTAAGGGGGGCGCTTGTGGGAGGAGATGGTGGGGTGAGGGGGGGGCGCTTGTGGGAGGAGATGGTGGGGTGAGGGGGGCGCTCGTGGGAGGAGATGGTGGGGTGAGGGGTGAGGTGGGCGCTTGTGGGAGGAGATAGTGGGGTGAGGGGTGAGGGGGCGCTTGTGGGAGGAGATGGTGGGGTGAGGGGGGCCCTTGTGGGAGGAGATGGTGCTTGTGGGAGGAGATGGTGGGGTGAGGGGGGCGCTTGTGGGAGGAGATGGTGGGGTGAGGGGTGAGGGGGGCGCTTGTGGGAGGGGATGGTGGGGTGAGGGGGGGGGGGGGGCGCTTATGGGAGCAGATGGTGGGGTGAGGGGGGCGCTTGTGGGAGAAGATGGTGGGGTGAGGGGGGCGCTTGTGGCAGGAGATGGTGGGGTGAGGGGTGAGGGGGGCGCTTGTGGGAGGAGATGGTGGGGTGAGGGGTGAGGGGGCGCTTGTGGGAGGAGATGGTGGGGTGAGGGGGGCGCTCGTGGGAAAGAGAGAGAGAGAGAGCGAGAGAAAGTGAGAGAGAGAGGGGGGGGATCTACAGATCCGCACATCCAGTTTTTGCACCGTCCCTGGTGGAACAACTCCTTGTTGCTTATCCCTTCAAAATGAACTGCAGAAAATGAAAGATCTATGGATGTATAGTGAGTGAAATTCTTCCAAGTTGACTCAGTTTAGATACTTCTTCACCCTGGAAATATTAACTAGGGGAATCCTTATGCCTTGCAAATCCTCCAGATGCACTGTGCCATGTGGCAATACCTTGATAACCTTATATGGTCCTACCCATTTAGGTGCCAATTTAGTTTGAATGGGTGGAACCTGATGCACTAAAACCATGGACCCTTCCTAAACTTGATTGGATCTCAAATAGCTGCCATGCAATCTTTTGCGGTCTCCTTGTGTTACCAGAAGTTTCTGCATTGCCCCTTCTCTGTATTCTTCTATTGCCACCAGTCTCTGAATGGGGGGTTCAATTCCAATGGTTTTGATTCCTATTTCCTTTCTGATGATGAACTCAAATGGTGCCAATGCCTCTTTCCCATATACTAACCAAAATGGGGTCTCGCTTGTGGTTCCTTTCTTTGTGGTTCTGAAAGCCCAAATTGCACCGATCAGTGCTAGTGGCCAGGAGCTTTGATGATCAAAAGATAATTTGCAAAGCAGTCCAATCAAAATCTTATTGGAACTCTCTGCTTGGCCATTTGCCCTTGGGTAGTAGGCACAAGATTTTTTATGGAAGATTTTGTACCTGTCAAATATAAACTAGAGCAATTGATTTACAAAATATGTGCCCCTATCACTAGTAATCTCCAGTGGGAAACCAAATCTTGAGAAAATACATTTATACATAAATTTAGCTACTGTTAAAGCCCTGCAGTCCATAGTAGCTTTAGCCTCTATCCATTTAGTGGCATAACATGTGGCCATCAAAATGTACTTTTTACCTCCAGGTTGACCGGTTGGGCTAATTCGTCCTATGAAATCAAGACCCCATCGTTCAAATGGGAGCCATCCGGTAGATATGACTAATGGTTGGAAATTCAATCTGGTTGGCGCGGGAGCACACCTCTGGCAGATGCGGGGTTCCTTAGCAAACATGATTCCATCTTTGTAAATATGCGGCCACCATAGACCCTTGTGGATGATTCTATGAGCCAAGTCTTCCCCCTTTAGATGTCATTCACTGTGTGCAGCCTCTAGCAGAAGATTTACCTCCTCTGGATAGACACATCTTCTCAATAAATCATCTTGACAGTATTTATACAAATTTCCATTTATAAGAGAATATGCTTTGGTTTTCAAAAGCAATCTTCTTTTTTCTACAGGTGTCGAGTGTTCTGGAATCTTTCCAGTAGTAAGAACATGAAGAATTTCATCATAACAACTTGTCCGAATTGTTACTAGGAAGAGATTGTTATCCACTAGTTCATCATTGATACCTGTTGCCTTTTCACTGATTGCCGTCCTGGATACTTGATCTGCCATGTAGTGCTCTTTTCCTGGCTTAATATGAAAATCAAAATTAAATTCTTGAAATAGGAGTAACCATCTCCAAATCCTTCCAGCTACTCTAGGTTTGTTTATCAAATACTTCAAGGGCTGATGATCAGAGATAACAATGAAATGTACACCAAGGAGATAATGTCTAAACTTCAGAAGAGCAAATACGATAGCCAAACCTTCTCTTTCCGTCGTACTACAATTCCTTTCAGCTTGGTTAAGTAGTCTGTTGGCATAAAAGATAGGTCTATCCACTTTGTGAGATGATGATTGAGCTAGAACTGAACCAACAGCATGAAGACTAGCATCTGTATGTACATGAAATTCCAATGACCAATTAGGAACACTCAAAAGCGGAGCAGTACATAGCCTCAATTTTAGTTCACAAAATGCTTTGTCAGCTTCGGCACTCCATGGGAAAGGGATCTTTTTACTAGTAAGCCTTGACAAAGGCTTAGCAATTTCTGAATACATCCGAATGAATCTTCTGTGATACCCTACATGGCCCAAGAAAATTTGCACTTCTTTTGGGCTTTGTGGAATTGGCATGGAAAGAATAGCTGTAACCTTTGCAGGGTCAACAGTTATACCTTCAGCAGATACTATGTGACCAAGAAGAGTACCCTTGGTGACCAAAAAGTGACATTTATCGGGATTCAATTTCAAACCCGTTTTGAGACATTGCACAAAAATTTCTTTTAGATTTTCCAAATGATCATGGAAATCTTGAACTGCTGCTCTTTTATCTGTACCTGAAAATACTGAAAAATCATCCATGAAGATGCACAGAAATGTTGTTAACCATTTGCCCAATATCAGATACATCGTTCTATTAAATGAAGCTGGTGCATTCTTCAAACCAAAAGCCATGCGAGTATAGACATAAGAACCCCAGGGAGTAACAAAGGCTGTTTTGTCCCTATCATCAGGATGGATCACTATCGGATTGTAGCCACTAAATCCATCCAAGAAACTATACAAAGTGTGACCAGCTACTTCTTCAAGTACTTGCCCTGTGAAGGGCTGAGGAAATCCATCTTGAATAGTCACTTTATTCAAAGCACGAAAATCAACACATACTCTTATTTTTCCACTATTTTTCTTAGGTACAATAACCATTGAAGAAAGCCACCTAAAATGTTCTACTGGGATAATTATACCTGCTTCTTCTAATTTTGTAATCTCTGCCTTTACCGCCTCTGCATACTTCGGATTGAGTCGATATGGCCTACTTCTTACAGGCGCGGCTCCCTCAACTAAGGGTATCCGATGTAACCCAAGCTCTTTTGGTATCCTTGTTAGATCTTTGTAGGACCATGCGAAGACACTTTTATAGGTAGAAAGCAAAGAAGTTACCTTCTGTAGTAAGAGAGGATAATGCCACAACTAGGAGGCCAAATGGACTACTTGAGGGTTCTCTTCATTCCCCAAATTTACTTCTTGAACCAATGTTTCAGGACTGGTCTTGTTTGAGAAATCATCTCCACTATATGCAGAAGTGGATTTTAATTTATATTCTGCAACATGTTCTTTCATCCATCCTTGAGGTATATCTGCAAAAGGAAGATCTTCTCTGCTCTTAGGTTCATAAACTTCCTCCTCTAATACTTTTATATTGCTGGTCCCTTCAAGGCTTGTATTTTCCTGCAACTGCTTATTTTCCAACACCTGGTGATCTTCATTGCCCTTTTCTGTAATCACCTTATCTGCAGCTTCCTCCTCAATTTCATTGATCTCCACTGTACAACACTCTGCACTTCCCATCATCCAATTTAACAATGTATCATCTTCTTGGGGTAGAGAGGGCATTACCTGAGTGTCCACAGTATATCCAGTGGTTTTTCCTGAGTCAAATCCCTCTTCCAAATGTAATTGCAGTTGGCTATTGGTGCTTGTTGAAATCCATAGTTTGTTTTTTCCCCAATCTTGCAAAGCTTTTGCTTGCCTCAACCAAGGTCTCCCCAGGAGTAAAGGATAGGACGTCTCCTGCGGAAGGGCAATAACGACAAAATCCAACACAAAATGGCAACCTTGTACTATCATCAGTACCTTTTCAATAATGCCAAGTGGCGCAACCCGATGTTGATCTGCTAATGTAACCGTGAATGGTGCCATCTTGGTAGGGTTCAATTTCAGTTTCTTCATTGTAAAATCCGGCATCAAATTGATACCAGAGCCTCCATCTATGATCACACCTGTGAGAGCTTCATCCTTTATACAAACAGATAATCTTGAGCTTTGGTAGTTTGCTAAGGGTGGAGGGGGAAAATCAACTATGAAACCATCTATACTAGGTGACTGGACCAAATGAGCAGAGTGTATAATCTTTAAAAAATCACTTCATATTTGTGAATCCATCCTTATAAGTTCATACTGACTAATCTTGTGGTGAATACCTTTCAGGATCTGTTCAATGTCTACCTTCTGAATGTTTTCTTACAGACTTGTTAATTGGTCCCTCATAGTAGTAGCCATCTTTTCATAGGCTCCTTCAATATCCGCTTGGTCCGTCCATCCAGACTTCCTTTCTTCCTCTTTATCCTGAAATCTTTGTTGTTCCTCCCTAGAGTTTGCTGCTGCTTGCCTAGCTCTGGTCATCATGGGCATTGCAGAGGATGAAACGGCATAAGATTGAGTAGTCATACCTTCTTCTTTTGGAGAGACTGAAATCATGTGGATTGGAGCAGGGCGACCTCTTGGGCAATCTTTGGTATAATGATCCTTGACCTCTGGACAATGTTGACACGGAGGTGCATCTTCTGGGAGGGAACACCTATTCTGCATGTGGCCGTACTCACCACAACGGTAGCACATCAAAGGTCTATTATATCTAGGCTTCACATGCCGATTCTCTTCTCTATTAATTGTATTTGAAGTACTAGCATAATATGAATCCAAATTTTGAGGGTTACTTCTCTGCTGTGTACCCTTGAGATAGTAGCAATCTCTAGCTTCATGCCCATCTTTCCCACAAAATTTACAGCTTACCTTGTTGGGACAATTAGCATCAGAATGTCCATTGTTGTTACAGATTGTGCACCAAATTTGCCTCCTTATATCCTGAGTATTCCTCAAATCTTTTAACTCACGGCGAAGTTGGGCTACTTCGTCATCAGTGCGACGTAGAGGTGGCAAGACCTTCTCTTCTTGTTGATTTTGTTGCATTTTCAATGCCTCCAGTTCCCTTCTCAATTGCTCAATAGGATCTAGGTCTGCAGCATACTTTGGTTGTGTCTCCCCTTCAAAATGTTGCCTTGCTTCTTCAATGCGTGATGCCGCTGCAACAAAATCATTGAGGGTTGCATCCAATCTAAGAGACTCACGAAGCTTCTGTTGAGAAGATCTGGGCAGAGCCTTCTCAATCCACTTTTTAACCAAGAAGTCACCTGGAGCATGTGGTAGACGTGTAACAAGTGCTTTTGTTCTAGTGTGAAGTTCATGAAAAGATTCACCTGATCTTAGCTTCAAGTTCTCTAGCTGATCTAGAGCTCTTTCCGAAGAATCACTTGGTCTGAATGTTTGTGAGAAAGCCGCCTTCAGAGCCTCCCAAGTAGTGAAATGGCCATCTGCATATTGACTATACCATTTGTCTGCAAGACCCTCCAATGTGGATGGAAAAAGTGCCAACATTGCATCTTCTCTATTCTGCAGACCTCGTCCATGACATAAAGAGATGAATCTTCTCACATGATCATCAGCATCCTCATAAGCATGTCCGTTGAAGGTAGGGAATTTGATGTTTAATCTGGAGAGCAAATGAGAGAGATCCTCCATTTGTACTAGTGTTTCTTTGGACGTATCTGAGGAGAAGTCTAGAGTTCTCCTATACCCTTCTTTTGACAAAGGTGTCGCACCCAAATCAATAGATAAATTTAGAGAAGGCAGAGGGGAGGTAGACTCAGTAGCCGTAGTTTTTGCCAACTTGTTAAGGCTCCTCCGAACACGAAGAGACTCCTTATCAGCTCGTGTATGGGTCATGTACTTATTTGCAATTGTAATAAGCAAGGATACCTCTCACAGAAATGCAAAGGTCCCACCGGGCGTGCCAAACTGTAGAGGAGGTACTGGGGTATCTGCTTTTAATGAAAGTAGAGATTAAAGATTAACACTTCCAGTACGTCACCTACTCAAGGGGGGTTTTCTTTAGGGAAGTATACCCTTTGACATTTCTGTGAGCAGGCAGCTAACAAGGACTGCACATAGTGGCAAATACTTCAGAAAATATGGACAACAAATGACCAAGGAAGACCATACACTTCTTGATTCGAAACAGATGATTACAAGGTTGGGCAGAGTGGTGCTCAAAAGTGCAAGCTTAGGGGACTAACATGCCATCCTAGAAATAAATAACCTCAATGCACAGAGCCTTCTCATCAGCTTAAGGGGGCCAATTACATGCAGTCTAACCCAGTACAATACAAATGGTAAGATTCTCTCAAGAGGATAGAGCTTAACACTAATACTGACTTACAGAAAAGAAAGAAAATCCAAGGCACTCTCTTACACTATAGTGCTCATAGCCCTCCACTGAGAAGCCTACCCGCTGTATCCACACTACAGAGTAGCTTCTACAATAGGCTTTAAACCACCAAGTGCAAGAGAGGACTTCTGCACGGATGTACGCAAACCAATGTGACTCCAACAATTGTACCCCAAATGAGCACAAATCCCTTGTTTTTATAGGCCCCAATAGGCCAAGAGGGCCTTGTCGAGTCTTCACTTCCACTGATCATGCGCCCCTTGATTGCCCAAGATTGGAGGGGTAGATCAAATATTCCACTTGATTTGAGTTGGATCCACAAAAATAGGTAGTGGTCGTGAATGGTTGGCGGCAACTCCACTTTGAACAATTTCCTTTCACCTTTTTACCCTGCCCACTTTTATCCCTTACCCTATGACAACCTTGCCGTGTGCAGTTACTTCATTCATTGACTGTTTTGATTGGTAATTTGAATCAACTCCCGACTTTTCCATGAGGCTTTACCTTCATACCTGTTGACCTTGCAGTAATCCCCGATAATGGCTATAACTTCATGAAAACCACTTCTATATAGGATGCCTGATTTCACCATAAGCATTTGCCCATCAATAATTTGTCTTTTCAGTTTCTTGCCCAGAGCAGTACTTCGCTTTTCGCCCTCGCTTCTAGCGCTTGTGGGAGGAGATGGTGGGGTGAGGGGGGGGGGGCTTGTGGGAGGAGATGGTGGGGTGAGGGGGGGGGGGGGGGGGGCGGGGGGCTTGTGGGAGGAGATGGCGGAGTCAGGGGGGGGGGGTCTTGTGGGAGGAGATGGCGGGGTGAGGGGGGCGCTTGCGGGAGGAGATGGTGGGGTGAGGGGGCGCTTGTGGGAGGAGATGGTGGGGTGAAGGGTGAGGGGTGAGGGGGGCGCTTGTGGGAGGGGATGGTGGGGTGAGGGTTGAGGGGTGAGGGGGGCGCTTGTGGGAGGAGATGGTGGGGTGAGGGGTGAGGCGGGCGCTTGTGGGAGGAGATGGTGGGGTGAGGGGGGGGGGGCGCTTGTGGGAGGAGATGGTGGGG